>PVKE010000230.1:39885-118396 GCA_004027555.1 Craseonycteris thonglongyai | reverse complement strand
ATAAGATGATATTTAAGAGTCAAGGTGGGAGAGATTAAAATTAGTTGTATTCTCTACTGGCTGGGTGCTAATTTATAAATTTGTCTGTGCAGCTCCCTGGGAAGCTGAATGAATTGGATCATAATGGAGATCTTGCTTTAGACCTAGCTCTTTCACGACGACTAGAGAGTATTGCCACCACACTGGTTAGTCACAAAGCTGATGTGGACATGGTAGACAAGAATGGCTGGAGCTTGTTACATAAAGGAATCCAAAGAGGTAGGAAGAATTGTATTTTATATTTTTCTCTGAGGGCAATTTTACTTTTACCTGTGTAATTTTTGAAGACTGTCTGACCCTGGAATACGAATTCTTAAAGACTCCTTGAGTCTGTACTCATAGGCTCCATGATTTAGAACAGGGGTGTCCACAGTCAATAGATTAGTGGTTACCTGAGGGAAAAGGGAAGGGGGTGGGGGACACATCAAGTACATGGTGATAGGAGAGCTGAGTCTGGGTGGTGAGGACATAGTACAACACATACACAATGTAATGTAGAATTGTACACCTGGAACCTATGTAAATTTTACCAACCAATGTCTCTTCAGTAAATTTAATAGTTAATGAAAAAAATTACCAAAAATGTTTAGAAAAAAAAAAAGAACAGGGATGTCCAACCTTTTGGCTTCCCTGGGCCACGCTGGAAGAAGAATTGTCTTGGACCACACATACAATACACTAACACCAATGATAGCTGATGAGCTAGAAAAAAAAAAAAAAAAATCACAAAATAATATCTGTTTTAACCCTCTTAGTGCTACCTTCTGCCAGTGGTACTAGTGAGAAATGCGAAGGGTAATTTAATAAAATGTATCACCTTAGGAAAAAAACATTATGACATTATTGTTTTAGATATCCATATGTGGTTTTTAAAATTTTATATAAATTGAATTAGTTAATAGTAATACTAAATGTAATTATTTCAGTCATACATCATACAAGAAAAAATATAAGTTATAGTGCTTTTAACTATGGTCTATGTACATATGAGCCAATATATGGGCCTGCCGCACTTTTCTTATGAGATGCAAAATTGATATATTTGCCTGTTGCACTAAAAGGATTAAGAAAGTTCACGAACTTGTGTTGGGCTGCACTGGACGAGCTTGCTTTAGAATTTGTGATCAGCAGGTGAAGGAGGGACTGAAAGCTGTTATCTCCTCCTTGTTGGTTAGGCTCTCAGGACAATATGGTGTCAACAGGGCCCCCAGCAGGGAGGCTAGAAAGGTGCTACTTTTAGAAGAAGTACCTTTCACTTGTAAACAATTAGTGTGTTTGCTTATTCTGTATATCACTTCCTCTAGAAATTGTGCTAGGAAGACTGTTTGTATTGATTACTGGAAGACAGAAGTATCAAAACCACAACTATGTAAACATATTCTTGGATTCAGAGTTGTTACTTTTACAGACTAGACTTCTCTTCTGTCACAGCAAAGTGATAGTTTCATTTTTTTTTTAAAGAAAAGTTATGAAATAGTAGCTACAAGAGTACATAGTCATTAGTAGTGGGAAGAATATGGAAGTGATAGAGTTAAGATCAAGACATTTTAATCTTAATGAATTTACTTTTCGTGGGGAAAGTGTGCATGTCTTTTATTTTTGTGTTGTTTTTCCCATGGCCTTATTAATTCTTAAGTCCCAAGTGAATCCTAGCTGACTCTACTTTGTAGTTGTCATTTTTGAAAGAGTGAGAAGCTATATAGAGGTAGAGTTCCAATATGGAATGAAAGCTTTAAAAAATGCCAAAGCCCTAATTTTGTAGAGGGATAAATGACTCAATTGAAGTACTTGACCATGGTCACTTTTTTGTTTCTATGTGGACATCAGTGACAGACTATACTGGTTTCCCCACATCTTAATCATGTATTTTTAAAAGATTTATTTTTATTGGCTTTTGACAGAGAGAGAGAGTCAGACAGAGAGACAGAGAGAAGTGGGAGGGTCCAGAGCAGTCTCCACAGTTGACAGCATTAGTTTTCCACATAGTTTCACTCCACAGGTGGCCGTGGGGCTGCGCAGGGCAGGAACTGGGCCCGGAGCCTCTGGCATAGGCCCTGGCAAGAACTGAACTGGGGACATACCCCAGTTCAGCAGGTGGATCCGCCTGGGCTGGAGCCAGGATTCGATTCCTGGTCTCCGGGGCTGCAAAGCGAGTGCTTAACCCGCTGAACCATTAATCATGTATTTTTACCCTTCCAATCACGCGTTATTACACTCACTGTCTCTGCTACACTTTTGCCACTCATATTCACAAGTTGCTTCTAGTTAATGGAATGTAGTTACTTTAGATATGGTTCTGTTATAGCTGTAGCTTTGCCCTTTTTGGGCAAAGGTTTTAATAATATAAATATTCCTCTAAGCCATGTGTTAGAGTGTTAAGCTTGCTGGCTCATGGAGAGGAAAATTTTGTTCATCATTGGGAAGGAAATCCTTAGAGTACATCAGTGTTGAGAGCAGATGCATTTTTCCCAAGCACCACTCTGCATTGTATAAAAAGCCATTGGGTACTTAGCGTTGGGTGTGTGTTCAGTGGGGAAAGTTTCCACAACATAGAGAATTATTTTTTCCCAATACTGTTTAGTGTCTGAGATGTTTATTTTGGAAACAAATAGACTTGTTACTAAAAAAACAATCTCAGAGTTTTGTTTCTTTCCTCTTAGGGAGTTACATTCTTATGTGTCATGAGAAAACATCTGATGAGTTATTAAATATTTTGGTGATTGCTTAGTTAGAAGAATTGCCAAGAAATGGTGATGCATTTTTGATGCTTATTTTCGAACAATTTAATCTTTCACTCTGAATTTATCAGTTGCCTGCAAACCTATGGATTATAGAGTGGGTCTGATAAACTTGATTGTTGCTAACTTTGGGGACTGGTATGGTGTGGTGGACAGAACTCTGGTTTTGGAGCTGGGATGTACCAGGGTTTGAATCCTGGCTCATCCGTTTAATCTGTGGCCTTGAACAAGTTGCTTCACCACTTGAGTCTCCTTTTCCTCATCTGTAAAGTAGGAATGATTTCTCTTTAGAGGTTGTTGGGAGAATGAGAGACAGTGTAGGAACACACCTTGCACGGTAACCACCATGTGGTGACCACCATGTGGTAGGGTCAGCCCATTGCTCTTACCTTGCCTTATGTTGGATTGCCACAAATAGCTCAGATTTCTATAGGAATTTTATTCACTTTCCTTCTTCAACATGAGTTATCAGTCTGTCAACCTTCCCAAATGATTAAATTGAATAATATACTTAAATCTAACTGTTAACCTTAAGTTCACTATAACGTAAGTGAAGATCTTTCATATATGAGATACAACTCTGGTTCTGGACACACATTAGCATCTGTAAACAAAATAGTCTATGATCATTCTAATAGCCAAGTATACCAATCAGTTTGTATGAATAATAAAATAGGCAGGCAGTGTCTGTGGGTGAGTCCACAGGAGGTATGCATATGGCCAGAAAGATTCTACTTCCTTATTTTTTTTTAAAGATTTATTTTATTGATTTTTGATAGAGAGAAACAGAGACAGAGAGAAGGGGGAGGGCCCACAGTAGTCTCCATAGTTGACATTAGTTTTCCATATAGTTTCACTCCACAGGTGGGCACGGGGCTACTCAGGGCAGGAACTGGGCCGGGAGCCTCTCACTTAGGTCCCGGCAAAAACTGAACTGGGGTGTGCCGGTCCGCATGTGCCGGGACTGGGATTCGATCCTCTGTCCTCGGGGCTTCAAAGCGAGCGCTTTACACGCTGAGCCAGCCCAGCTTTCCCTCTCCTTTCTTTGATTAGCCAGACCTGGGTGAGATGATGAATCCTTGCTTTTTAAGAAAATTTAGTTCTTGTGCTTTTCTTTAATCATCAACATCAATCAGTGGGTTTCCTAAATAGGATGTTCCTATCATTTGTAGTAGATTTGCAGGTGATGCCACCAATTGGAGCAGCATGGGATATAGTTTGTATTAATTAAATAATGAAAGTTACTGGCAGTTTTCTGAATAAAATTTCTTTCAGGAAGTTGTTTTGAGAGAAATTGTATGTGGATTTTTTAAAATGTTAACTATGTGGTGAGGAATATTTTTATGTGGACAAGGCATTATAGTAATGCCTCATTTACATGACAGTGTTGGTGAATGAGGTAAGGAGGTAACTAAAGCTTATTTTTTTTAAGATTTATTTTATTGTTTTGATAGAAGGTGAGAGAGAAGAGGGAGAGTCTTCATATTTGTACATCATTAGTTACAACATGGTTTCATTCCACACGGGTGGATGCGGGGCCGCACAGGGCGGGAACTGAACTGGAGACCACCCACATGGGAGGCGGAGAACCTTCATTGCCAAGCCGTCCCAGCAGTTATCAGTTGCACACTGCAGTTCAGCATATGGGTTTGCACAGGCTGGATCCAGGCATCAAACCCCAGTCCTCACGATTGAGAGGCAAGTGCTCAACCGCTGAGCTATCCCAGCATCCCCTAAAGCTACAGTTATTTTAAGAGAATTTAAGGTACAAAAAAATTTTTATGCCTTCCTGAATCCAAACATTGATAGGTTTTTCCTGTACCCTTCTTTCTGTGTGCAGTACTGCTCGGTATTTTAACATTAAATTGCCACTTATCAGATTGCTTGGTTCTGAATTTAACCATGTATTCACAGAACCAATTTAGAGTCAGCGTTTTTTGTTGTTGGTATATGACAAAGTATTTTCAAAATTGCATGCCTTTAATATCTTTATGTAAACTTAATTCTTGGCCTTTTGTCAAGATGTCAAGGTAGATCTTTTCCCTCATACGGAGCTACATACTCAAAGATAGTAGATTGAGCTGTTGAAATTATTGGACTTTATGTAAGTTCTCAGTCTCATTTGGTATTTGTAGTACTAGTAGACTCTTCTGCCTCTAATACTCTTAAGAATTAAGGCAATGGAGGGGAAGCCGGGATAGCTCAGTGGGTTAAGCACTCGCTGCCTGGGGACCGAGGATCGAATCCCTGCCTCGGCCCATGTGGACCCATATGCTGAACTGGGGTGCGCTTCCCATGCGGGAGGCCCCCAGTTTGGTTCTTACCCCCCAGTTGGGTCCCTGGCTCAAGGGGGTGTGTCTCCCATGCTGGAGACCCCCAGCCCAGTTCCCACCCTGCGTGGCCCCCGCCCACCTATGTCGACCCAAACCAAGTTGAAAGCTGATGACGTACAACTATGGAGACTGCTCTGGGCCCTCCCTCTTCTCTCTGTCTCTCTCTGCCTCTGTCTTTGTCTCTGTCAAAAAACAATCAAATAAATCTTAAAAAAGAAAAAAAAGAAGGTAATGGAAGGGATTTAGAAAGAAGGTTTTTTGGTTTTTGTTTTTTTACAACTAGTTAATATACTATGGGAATATTTTTGTACTAGTAATATGGACAGATTCTTTGTTCAAATATTGAATTGTAAACCTCCTAAGACTGTTACGTTTGTGTGTAATGAGATTGAGAAAAAAAAAAAAAGTATCTTTGTAATAGTAATAAATAAGTCAAACATGGCCTTACTCTGAAGAGGAACCTGTATGTAAGTACAGCAGGTTGAGGGTACATGTTGCTTAGGTACAGACTGGTGAGGTAATGAGAGAGGGAGATAAATTGTTTTGAGGGGAAGTTTAGAACCTCGTTTTGAGAGTTGATGACCAGAAGAAGCCTTTGAGGGCTGGAAGCCTGGTATATTAGTGAGATGATACTGAGGTGAAGGGGCAGGACAGGTAACAGGCAATCAGAAATTGAATGAAGCCTTTTGAATTTTTTTTTTTTTTTGAATTTGAATGTGTAACTCCATAATCTCAAGGATGAGTTTTCACTTGGTGTCCAAAGGTTTCGCTTCAGATAAAACCAGTTGTCCCTCTTCTTTGTCTGCTGTTACTGACTAGTGACTTTTAGAAAATATTAGCCAGAATAACTTACCCTGAGTGTTGTCATATGTGACTATTCTGTTATTTCTTTTCAAGGAGATCTCTTCTCTTCCACTTTCCTCATTAAAAATGGGGCCCTTGTCAACGCTGCTACCTTGGGTACCCAGGAGACACCGTTGCACCTGGTGGCATCGTACAGTTCAAAGACACACTCAGCAGACGTGATGTCTGCGATGGCCCAGATTGCGGAGGCCCTCCTACAGGCTGGTGCCAATCCTAACATGCAGGACAGCAGGGGCAGGTGAGCACCAATCTCAGAGTGTTGTTTATGGTGGCATGGAACTGGCACACAGGGACTTCATGTTCTTTGGTTCGGCATTATTCAGTCTGATTTTTATTGAAATCACAAACATTGAGTTGTCACATAAATGAGAAGCACAACTAAGGACAGAGGCATTTGTGGAAACCACTTTCATCCTGAGTAACAGAGTTCCTTGGATTTCTAAGCAATTTCTGTCTTCATAGTGGTCATCTGGTTCAACCCCTACATGATAACTTTCTTCCAGCATCTTTGTTAGAGTTGCTTGGATAAAGTAGCTAATTATTGCTCATAGTTGTGAAATTCTCTGTGTTAAACGCAGTTCTACCTTCTTATAAATATTCCTACTTTAGACAATTCTATCTCCATAGCTTGTGATCTTCTTCCACAGCACAGCCCTTTGCATGTTTGAGAGTAATAGTCGTTCCCCTTTTGCCCTGTCCCAGAAATATTTAGTTGAGCATTGCTTGTGGTTTAGAATCTAAGAAAGGGCTGCTTTGGAAGAGCAGTGTAGGCAGCACTGAAGGGGAGTGTATCTGCCTGAATCACCAACAAGTTGGACTCATTTTCATCATAGCAGCTCAGTATTTTATACTTTTCAAAACCCTCTCAAAAAATAAAAGCGTTCTGATAAGTTGTCAGAATAGGAAGATAGATTTGTGTGCTGGATAAAATATGTAAATAAGATGGATCTTCATGAACTCTTGATATCGTGGTAATTACTTTATTACCCAACATAATTATGTCCTTTTTCTTTTCTTCTGTTGATGCTTTACGCCCTCAGCCCCGCAGCCTTCAGCAAACTTGGCATCTGCACCCCTGAGATGGATGCTAGCCTGTGGTCCCTGTGCTCTGCAGTGGCAGTCTCTTTGAGGACAGTTGAGGTTAAATAAAAGGGGAAAGAGCAGTTAAATGCTACTTTCATCAGTTCCTGCCTGTTGCCAGCCTGCATGTGTTTGAGTATAACAGAATTGTGGGAAGAAAAATATTTCTCTTCAGAACTGTGGAGGCTAGGTACAGGAAAATTTGCATGCCTATGGTAGAAACTGCTGTTGGAAAAATATGAGTTAAATGCACAATCAGTAAGGGTCAGTATTTAATTGGAAATATTTTATATCTCTTCCTTTTATTGATTCTTGTCCTTCTGGCCACTGAATAAATGGTAGCATATAAGCAAACCCATTTTCATTCTTTGATACTTGTTCATGGTTTTGGAACACGGTTTGCCGGAGTAGAAAAGACACTGGTGCAGAAATGTGGAATTTCTTGTGGATGGTGATTCTGCGTAGGAGTCTAGGTGCCTCCTACTACAAGTAACAGCCTGTCCTGATTGACACCTCTTCTTTTTGATCCTTCAGGACTCCCTTACACTTGTCCATCATGGCCAGGAATGAATACGTGTTCAGCCAATTGCTGCAGTGTAAACAGTACGTAGGGAGACATGGAGAAATGAAAAGGCAGTTGTGAGGGTGGGATTGTGAGTGAAAAATAATTTTTCTAAATGTTACCAATTTTCAGTGTTACAAATTTTAATAAGTAAAATTTTAAACTAATCATTCAAAAAGCATAAAGAGAAAGAATGAGGCTGTTGGCCATACGCTGTCTGAAGAAGGTATTTGCTGATGTTGCTTTTTTCTTTTAGGTTAGATTTAGAACTGAAAGACCATGAGGGCAGCACAGCTGTGTGGCTCGCGGTGCAGTACATCACTGTGTCATCTGACCAGTCTGTAAACCCTTTCGAAGACCTCCCTGTGGTCAACGGGACTTCATTTGACGAAAACAGCTTTGCAGCCAGACTCATCCAGCGTGGCAGCAACACCAATGCTCCTGATACGTTAACAGGTAAAGATTAGGCCCCTGAGAGCCAGTGCTGAGTCTGCTGAGTCTGAAGCTCCATGAAGTGGTGTGTCGGTGCTTTATCAGCAGTTTAGACACTAGATGACATACTGTTATAAGAAGTATTTGGTACTCCGTTTTTTAGAAAAGATTTATTGTTTTTGAGAGAAGCGGGGAGGACACAGAGCAGGCTCCATAGTTGTACATCATTAGTTGTGACATGGTTTCATTCCACACAGGTGAACGTGGGGCCGCACGGGGCGGGAAGTGAACCTGGGGCCTCCCACATGAGAGGCAAGAATCTTTGCTGCCATCCTGGCTGTTACTAGTTGTGCCGCAGTTCAGCGTATGGGTTTGCACCAGCTGGGACTGTGACTTGATTCCTGGACCTCGTGGTTGCAACCTGTTGAACTATGCCTGTATCCCTTGTACTCAGTTTTAACTATTGTACAAGTCTGAGTTATTTTTTCTTTTTCTTTAATTTGTGTTTCAGAAAATTTAGCCAGACTCTAGGTTATATTAGGCTGAAACACTTTTTATTTATTTAATGCAGTGAGTTTCAACATTTTGGACTCAGAACTCCTTTCACCCTCTTAAAAATTATATCCCAAGGAGCTTTGTTTTGGTTAACAATTAACTTTAAGTAAATATTAAATGAAATCATTTCTCTGGGTGACATGAAAGCTAAAGGCAATGGTAAAAAGCCACAGGACAGGGAATACAGGAAGAACTGTGTTATACTTAAGGCCCTCTGGAAATGAGATCATTACTAAATTGCTTTTAATTTACAATCTATGTTGGTTATTTCTATAGTTTTATTGATTTCTAATTTAATCAAATTATATAAATGTGACATGTAAGAGATTGGTTCTTTGATATTTAGAATTGAATATTAGACTCTTACATCTCATGTTTTTATAAGTTTGACATGTATTTGAAAAGAATGTGCATTCTTTAATTGTAGGATACAACATTCTCTTTGTATGTCCAATTTTTCCACAGACTGGGAGTAGGGATGTTTTCAGGATAATTCAGGCACTTTATTTCTGTTATTATTATATTGTAATATGTAGTGAAATAATGACACAACTCACCGTAATGCAGAATCTGTGGGACCCCTGAGCTTGTTTTCCTGCAATGATATGGTCCCATCTGGATTCCTCTGATCCTTAGGTCCCTCCCTTGGTGCAGTTCATAGTAGGTTCATGCTCCTGTGAGCATCTAATGTCTCCCTGTTCTCACAGGAGGCAGAGCTCAGGCGGTCATGTCAGTGATGGGGAGCTGCTGCAAATACAGACAAAGCTTCTTGCTCATCAACCACTCACCTCCTGCTGTGTGTCTCAGTTCCTAACAGGAACCCATACTAGTCTGTGGCCCGGGGGTTGGAGGCCCCTACTTGAAACCAGTGTTGTTCATTATGCTGTTTAAATCCTACTCATTAATTTATTAACTTTTGGACTGTTTAATCTTGCAGTTTCTAGGAGGTTTACTAAAATTTTTCACTGTGATGATGGATTTGTTCATTATTGCTAGTTCTGTTGATTTTACTTTATATACGGTACTTGGAGTTTTATTACAAGTTCAGGATTATTTTTCCTTGTTTCATTTTTTGTATTATACACACAATAACCTTAGGCCACCATTTTTCAACATGTCAATGATGTTTTAGCAATGGCAGGTTCTTTGTTTTGTAGGGAGGTACAGGTATCTCCTTGCTTTCAAGTTTGCCTTGTGCCACTTCACTTTTACAGAAGACCTATATTAGTACCTGTTTTGCTAATGAAAGAAATCCAGGGGAAGTTGGGATGGCTCAGTGGGTTAAGCACTCACTTTGTAGCCCTGGGGACTGAGGATTGAATCCCGGCCCCGGCCTGTGTGGATCCATATGCTGAACAGGGGAGTGCCCCCAGTTCAGTTCTTACCAGGGTCGGACCAGGGCCCAGTTCCTGCCCTGGGTAGCCCTGTGCCTACCTGTGGAATGAAACTATGTGGAAAAACCGATGATGTGCAACTATGGAGACTATTCTAGGCCCTCCCCGCTTCTCTCTATCTTTGTCTCTGTATCTCTCTCTCTCTTTCTCTGTCAAAAACAATAAAATAAATGTAAAAAAATATATATATATATATCCAAAGAGGATTTTTACTTTTATGCACAAAGGCAAAAAGCAAAAATAACATTCTATATCTGTTTGCAGAGTAAAAGTACTGCGTTATTTTAGGTGTTACGTGTTATTTGGTCTGATTTGGTAGGTTGTTTGAGGGGTCTGGAAATGCTTAAGAGGTTTGCCGTATAACTTAAAGGTAATTGTTTTTTCACTTCAGCTTAAACAAAAGATTTCATAGGCAACTTCTGCTTTTGGATAGTAGGGAAACCTGCTTATGGCGTGCTTTCTGTACACCACAATGATGACAGAAGGGAAAGTGGGACTTCCATTGGGTGTCTCTAAATTAGAATGACTCTCAGCTCTCTTTGAAGGAAGAGGAAAAAATGGTATGAAAACAAAGCAGGGCTTTGTCCCATTCTTTTACTTGTTTTAAGTCAGGGTATTTAATTTGAGTTTTCAAATAGCATAGATGTAGAACATGAGATTTTATGTTTATCCAAAAAGGCAATGTATTTTCATAGAAAGAAAAACACTACTTTGGGTTAAACCATTTCAAAAGGAAAAGAAGAAAACATATTTTTGTTTGTTTGTTTTATTTTTAAGAACGTGATAGTACAAAACAAACGTTTCTAAGCCAAGAACAAACATATTTAAGGCCCTAGGAGTAAAACTGAAGTATTTAAGGAACATTTTTGGTAGAACTTAAGCTCACGATGTCTTCAAAATGGTCATCTAGCCCAGAGTTACTCAGACTTGGATGACCCACCCCCAGGGACATACGGCATCCTGTGTAGACATTTTTGATTGTCACAACAAGGTCGGGGGTGCTGCTGGCAGGTTGTACAGTGCATAGGACAGACTCTTCACAACAAAGAATGATCTGGCCCCAAGGTCAGTGGCCCTGCTACTGAGAAACTGTTCTAATCCAGCCGGGTAAGGACATGTAACTTACCCTCACCCTAGGCAGTGGCTAGTAAAAACCCAGGGGAGAGTGCATGTCTTCTGACTTCCAGACCAAGTCTTTGCTTTGCCCAGGCTCATCCTAGTCTCTGTTACCGCATACAGAGCGTGTCTGTGTGGACTTCAGTGGTATCTGCTTCTGGTATGGGCTTCTCAGTTGTAGAAGGTGGTGGGAAGGGCAAGGTTTGAGGTGCAGTGTTGAACTAGACCTCACTTTTATGCAAATGGCAGAATGAATATACTCGTTTTCTCCTAGGAAATTGCTTACTTCAGCGGGCAGCTGAAGCAGGAAATGAGGCAGCAGCTCTTTTCCTGGCAACCAATGGTGCCCACGTCAACCACAGAAACAAGTGGGTAAGTATGACAGGGTAGCCTGGGGTAGCAGTTTTGATCTGTGGAAGAAATGGCAATGGCAGATTTATAGGGAAAAATGGAATGGGTTCTTTTTTCAAATTTTGTCAGATAATAAACGTACGTGGTTAAAAAAACAGAGTGAAACAGATGCTTTTATCCTCAAACATTGGAAATGCAGAAGGTGAAAAGTCAGGGAATTTGGAGAGAGGTGCTTGGGAAGATATTGAAGAAACTAAGGATGATGGCACTGGAAAGATGGGAGGAGAGGAGATCAGGAGGAATGGGACCAAGTCATGGAGGTCACCTGGTGACAGGATGAGCCAAGGGCTGTGACTGGCACTGGGGACCTGAGTTTCAGCATTTAGGCTGTCTGTCATTGTCCCTTTTTGAAAGGAACGTCCAGCCTGAAGTGCTCTGACTTGGGCCATTTGTTTCTGTCCAGGGAGAAACCCCATTGCACACAGCCTGTCGGCATGGCCTGGCCAACCTCACTGCAGAGCTCCTGCAGCAGGGTGCCAACCCAAACCTGCAGACGGAGGAAGCGCTGCCTTTGCCAAAGGCAGCTGCATCCCTGCCCAGCTCCGTGGGCAGTGTCTATCTGCAGACGCCGCTGCACATGGCAATTGCCTATAATCACCCAGACGTGGTGTCTGTCATCCTCGAGCAAAAAGGTAGGTGGTTGGGAATTACTGCCTATCGCTTTGACCTCTGAACAGTGGTTTTGAGTAGTTAATTACAGAGTTGTGTTTCTTGCATTGGTGAGTTTTCTTACCCCAAAAATCCTTTAAATGTGATCTATGGGATAGTGAAATCAAGTCTTCTTTTCCTTTTAAAAATATTTAGCTAATGCTCTTCATGCCACCAACAACTTGCAAATTATTCCGGACTTCAGCCTCAAGGATTCCCGAGACCAGACTGTGCTGGGCCTGGCGTTATGGACAGGTAAGGTGGTGCCAGACGCTGGTGACATCTGTAGACAGACGTGTGTCAGAAGGAGGGTGAGGGAGGGGTGGAGGGCTTGGAGCACATCATTTGGTCGTAAAATCACCTTTCTGCTTGGGTTAAGCCTGTGACACCCTGGAAAACTGCTGGTTTTGAAGTTGAGAGGGTGTTTGTTGTAGTGAGATGTTGAAGAAGTAGGCAAAGAGGGCATGCATTAATCAGGGTTTATTTCCCAGGCATGCACACGATCGCAGCCCAGCTGCTGGGCTCTGGGGCCTGCATCAACGACACCATGTCGGATGGACAGACCTTGCTGCACATGGCCATGCAGCGGCAGGACAGCAAGAGCGCACTCTTTCTCCTAGAGCACCAGGCGGACATAAATGTCAGGTGGGCGGGAGTCGCTGCAGCACCAGTCACACCTCAGTGGTTCAGAAGCACAGCCTGGCTTGTAGAACATGTTTTTGTTCCTTGTTAAACAAAAGAAGGAAAACAATGGCTCTGAAAAAGTACCAGTGCAGTCCTGTAAATGAATATACTGCTATAAAGAATACTGCAACCAATGAGCTATCAAAATGGCTTGAGGGGCAAAATACAGAAACTTGATTATTGTTGTATCTTCAAGGGAATTTATATTTGTCTCCAGTGTCAAGTGATCCTGAATGACTGAGTGGGTGAAAGAAGTGTTTTGTCAAGAGGGTAGTTGGAGTGGCATTTTATGTAGATGCTATTAAGAGCAGCTATATACCTGTAAGATTTCAACACACTTGGATGTTGGTCATTTATCTTCTCTGTGACATAGGATGATGTTATATGTTTTTTTTAAAAGGCAGAGGAGGGACAGATGCTATTGACAGATTAAATTTCTCTGAAAGAATATTAATGAATGTGAGTGAAGTATGTTTAAGGGATACAGTGGATTTTGGTCTCTGCAATACCTAGGACACCCTTTATCGATGGCTCTAGCTACAAATGTTTTTTTTGGTGTGCATGTCCTAACAGGACTCAGGATGGGGAGACAGCCCTTCAGCTGGCCATCAGAAACCAGCTTCCACTTGTGGTGGATGCCATATGCACCCGAGGAGCTGACATGTCTGTGCCGGATGAGCAGGGGAACCCCCCACTGTGGCTGGCACTGGCAAGTAATCTGGAGGACATCGCTTCCACTCTGGTGAGACAAACTCGACTTTAGTCTCTGCTTACACGTGGGGATACTTATTGTCAGGGGAATTGGGTGCCTGCATAGCAGTCACAACGAGTAGGAAATCTACCAAGTAACGAACTAGGTGAAGCACGCGCAGTAGAAAGTCACGTTAAGGAGACTTGCAGTTCAGCATAGTCTCAACCAGCACTTTTGTAAAGCTGTCTTTATCAAAAGACTACCAAGAAGGAGAAGGAGCTGAGGCGTTTCCTCAAGAGTCTTCTCTCTCTCTCTCTTTTTTTTTTTTAAGGTTTATTTTCTTGTTTTTGACAGAGAGAGACAAAGAGAAGGGGGAGGGCCCAGAGCAGCCTCCATAATTACACATCATTAGTTTTCCACATCATTTCATTCAAGCTGGGGGCCTCCCACATGAGAGGTATGCCCTGGGCGGTAGCCAAACCAGCGGCCTCCCACGTGGGAAGCTCGCCCTGGGAACTTAACTGGGGTGGGAAGCATAGTTCAGCATATAGGTCTGCACAGGCCAGGGCGGGGTGGGTCTGGGGCCAGGACCGGGACCAGGCAGGGCTACGATGTGAATGTTCAATCCGCTGAGCCATCAGGCATCCCCAAGAGTCTTCTTCTGAGGTGGGTTTGTTTGGTGTGGGCTGCCTTCACTATCACTGCGGTGATAAGTCCCCAAATCTCAGGTTCCTCTCCTGGGCTCAGAAGATGGGCCCCCAAGGCAGAGGTAACCCTGGAAGTTATTAAATTTCTGAAGAGCCTGAAATGTGACATTTAAGGCATTTTGCACCTGGGAGTTTTGCACAGTTGTTACCGAGATTACTTGTTAATTACAGGTATGTGTTACTGGGGACTTATGAGTATGTGTGTCTGTATACACTTATGTGCATTTTCTGTTCCTTCCAGAACACAGCTCTAGAGGACACTAATTAGACATATCTATCTTATATTTCCCAAACATAGCAGATTTTAATCAGTGTTTGTAAAATTAATGAATGACACAGATTAATAATTATCAGTTAATTATCAACTGTTTTTGCCAGAAAATGTATTTCATTCATGTGTATAGAGCAGAGAGACGGTAATAAAATTCTTCAGCTTTGCTAGGCAGTGTTTGTGAGTAACCTGTGTTTTTCTGCAGGTCAGACATGGTTGTGATGCCACATGCTGGGGTCCAGGACCTAATGGGTGTCTTCAGACACTCTTACATAGAGCCATCGATGAAAACAACGAGTCCATCACCTGCTTTCTTATTCGAAGGTCTGAGAAGTCCAAGAATCTCTTTAAATCTTCTTCATCTTATTGCAAACTGGCTATAGTTGGTTACTGTTGGCTTGACTTTCATAGTTAAGGCTGTCAGAGGGTCACTCCTCTGTCAAGTCAGCCAAGGCACTTATTTATGAGGGGAGGAGTTCGTGTGCCCGGATCAGAGTCTAAAAGCTAAGTCGCTTCCTGCTTTGGAAGCCATATCGGCTCTTGCAGTCAAATCAGACCAGTTTACACAGCGAAGCCAGGAGGCTGGGGCGGAGGAGACCACCTGGCCTCTGTAGGACCCCACTAAAATGCATGAGCCATAGGAGGATCCATAGCCTCCCACGGTACAGGAGGAGTGGGAGGCAGGGTTACTCAGGAAGCCTTGAGAGCAGTGGTTCTCCAGCCTTAGGTGCATGCCCATCTTCTGAGGGGCTTTAAAGAATTCTGATCTCCAGATTGCCCCCAGGATCAATTGCGGAAGAATGTATGGGAATGGGACCCACACACGTGTCTGAAACCAAGGACAGCAAT
Organism: Craseonycteris thonglongyai; assembly: GCA_004027555.1. Lineage (NCBI taxonomy): Eukaryota > Metazoa > Chordata > Mammalia > Chiroptera > Craseonycteridae > Craseonycteris > Craseonycteris thonglongyai. Next base: position 103,022 of record PVKE010000230.1, on the reverse strand, counting down.
CCTGGGAGCAGCATCTCTTTTGTTGGATTGGATGAAGTTGATGCTGTGCATTTATCTGCATGCCCTTAGGCTAGGTGAAGGCATGGCAATCAAAGCCGTTCTCATTTCCCCCATTTCAGTGGCTGCGATGTGAACAGTCCCAGACAACCCGGTGCTAATGGAGAAGGAGAGGAAGAGGCCAGAGATGGGCAGACCCCCTTGCATTTGGCAGCCTCCTGGGGCTTGGAAGAGACGGTCCAGTGTCTTCTGGAGTTTGGTGCCAATGTAAATGCACAGGTATGAAGACAGGTGGTAACCCCAGAATTAGAGAAATTTCCTCTTATGGCAAAGGGACCCAATCCTGGTGCTCTGGTTCACCGCAAATGAGGCTTTGGTACAGACATGAAGTAGTTTTCTCTGGTTCATGTAGCCTGCCTGCTTATTTTGATGATTTCGTGTTAAGACTTTTCCTCTTTATGCCTTTGTTCTTTCTACAGTGTGAAGAAGACTTGTTAAATCAACTTTTCTGTGTTTCCTATCTCTGTTATAGATTTCCATTGAGAGTTTGTTCTCAAGCTGAGTACAGATGGCCTTCAGCTTATGTTAATGTTTAGACTTAATCATTTTTCAACTTCATGATGGTGTGAAAGCAATATGCATAATAAATTGCATGAGAATTCAACACTTTATTGTAAAATAGGCTTAGTGTTACATGATTTTCCCAAATGGAGGCTAATGTAAGTGTTCTCTGCATATTGGAGGTAGGCTAGGCTAAGCTATGTTTCTTAGATTGAGTGTATTAAATGCATTTTCGACTTAAAATATTTTTACATTACCATAGGTTTACTGGGTAGTAGCCCCATTGTAAGTTGCAGAGCATCTGTACAGTGTTTAGGAAAATGTTCCAGTGGCTCAACTGACCGCCCCTGAGTTATGCTCCTTGGTGCTTTTCTATGTTCCAGTCCGTTGAAGATTTAATGCGTGCTGCGCCGTAGCCACATAAGGTGTCGTATAACAGAGACGAGGCTGGTGCAGATCTTCTAAGCCAAGCATGTTTGTGTCTCTGGGTCACTGGAGCGTGGGGTCATAGGGAGTGGCTTTTAGTCATCTCTGTCTGGCCTCTTTCAAAGCTGATTTCAAACATGGGGTGGCAGTAATTCTTAGAACCAAAATTGACTTAAAAGTTATACCTCTTCATATTGTTTCTGAGTTTTTATCTTTCATTTGGACATCCATAGGATGCAGAAGGAAGAACACCTGTCCATGTGGCCATCAGCAACCAACATGGTGTCATCATTCAGCTGTTGATTTCTCACCCTGATATCCACTTGAACGTACGAGACAGACAAGGGCTGACCCCTTTTGCCTGTGCCATGACTTACAAGAACAACAAGGCAGCGGAGGCCATCCTAAAGCGAGAGTCAGGGGCTGCCGAGCAAGTACGTGGCCAACACCCAACATTCTCCCCGGGGCCCTGAGCACAGCAGAAGCTGTTACATGGAGAGTAAACTTATGTCATCAGTTAAATAGGTTTCCTCTGTATAAAGACATTTGCTTAGAAATCGTGCTCCTCTTGCTTAAAATTTGGCCGTGCAGAAGTCCTGCCAGTGCTGAATGAGATTTGATTGCTCTACCCTGTACGTCAGCCACATAATGGAGTTGGCAGGACCTAGCAATAGGCATTCTGTGACATGTTGCAACTGAGGTTATTCTTTGCTTTTGTTTGGTTGTTTAATTGCCCTAGTAATGTCTATAAAAGATTGAAATTGAAGTTGAGGATCTTTTGGTATGATGCTGGGACAACTTTCTGAGTGTTTTAGAGGAGTTGTTGTCATTCAGTTTAGCAGGTTCAGTTCTTCTGTTCTTTCCAGATGGTAAACTGGTGATCTGCAACAGCAGGTCGGGTGGGAAATGACAGTAGCAACTGGTCTGAGGCAGGAGCTGGGATGAGTTTAAGTCAGTGCTACAGACACTCGAGTCTCCGACCAGCACTTAGAATACTGCCAGCATTTATGAATAATCATTTATGAAGGTAAAATGGAAACTTGAGACCAGAGCAGAATGAAATCTAACATAGTTGAAAATTATTGCTTGGTCTACATCGTTTCTTTAGCATTTGTGTAAGTGTGATTGAATCATATAGGTGTTAACCTCACCATTGCTCATGAATAGACATAGTCATCTCACATTTTCTCTCGTTGAGTATGAAACCGATGCTGTATCTTTGCAGATACGTGGCTTATGCTGTGGGACATGTGTGAGGGAATGTGGTTATGTGTAGCGTGTTGGTGTCTCCTTCACTTCTCTCTCAGCATTCATACTGATGTGATACCTCGTGTAACTACAGTATCCTCTGGTTTGATTTCAGTGAGCTTTTGTCTGCTTTATGTCAGTGAAGTCTGCGATATACTATTGATTATAGTTCGATAAAAAGGAAGCTTTCAGAACATTTCTGAAGATTTGTTTGACTGCTTAGGGTCATGCTGGCATTGCAGCTGTGGGTTAGAGTGCTGGGTGCTGGTTTAGCCAGGAGACCCCCAAGGCTCATCTCCGTCATGGCCTCTTTCCCAGGCAGCCCAGTGTTTTGAGGCCTTCCTTTCCCTGTCTCTTCCTTGGCTTTCCAAGTCCAGCTCCTGCTGCAAGAGTATGTCAGAGCAGCTTGAATCAGTGCAATGGCTCCCCTTCCTTGACCACGTGGGTGTGACCATGCACATGTGGTCACTTGCACAAATATGTAGGATGGGTCTGTTTGTGGGGTGGTGCACTTAGTGTTGTTCTTGGAGGGGGCTACCTGGAACTGAGGGAAGGACTGCACCATGACCTCTGGTGGTCAGAGCAGCTGGCAGGTGCTCAGGAGGCACTCTTGGACAAGGGAGCCCACTAATACTTTGGTTCCTACATGTCGCCTTAGGTGGATAACAAGGGCCGGAATTTTCTTCACGTGGCAGTTCAGAACTCTGATATTGAAAGCGTGCTGTTCCTGATCAGTGTCCAGGCTAATGTGAATTCCAGAGTCCAGGATGCTTCCAAGTTAACCCCTTTGCACCTTGCTGTCCAAGCTGGCTCAGAGATTATCGTACGCAATTTGGTAAGTGTCGCCAAAACGTTACTGTATGTAACATGTAGACAAAGCATGTAGTAGAGTCTGTGCAGAATCTCTCATTGTAAGTGTTTTGCCAGGTATTGTAAAAGGCTGGAGTGAATTTGGGGCGCTAAGCTAATACACTTGAGAAAATAGGTGTATTTTCCATTTGAAATTTTTTTTTTTAATGACTTTTTTTTTTAAGTTTTATTTATTAATTTTTTGACAGAGAGAGAGAGATACAGAGATAGAGACAGGGAGAGAACTGAACTGAGGGGACTCCCTAGCTCAGCACATGGGTCCGCATGGGTTGGGGCCGGGACTCGATCCTCGGTCCCTGGTGCTGCAAAGTGAGCGCTCAACCCACTGAGCCATCCCAGCTTCCCCTTGAAATATTTTTTAATGGGCAGCACATCCTAAGTGCCCAGTGGGCTGCTTGGACAGGCAGATGCTGGAGTGTGAGGCCTTGAGAGGAAGCAGGATTTGGGTGGTAGAAGCAGGGTGAGGGCGTGTAGGGAAGGGGGTGGTCCCCCTGGCCTGCCTCCTCTGTGTCAGGCCCCCACTGGCTCGTGCTTTTGAGGGAGCCGCGTTCATGCTCTCTCTGTCTCCATCTCTGTCTCTTTTCATTGAGTATAACATTAGTTTCAGGTATATAACATTTGATTTGATATTTGTGTATATTGCAAAATGACTACCACAGTAAGTCTTAACATCTGTCACCATAGTTATAAATTTTTTTTCTTCTGATAAGGACTTTTAAGATTTACTCTTAGCAGCTTTGAAATATATAGTAGTAGTATAAATTATAGTCACCATGCTATACATTACATCCTCATGACTTGTCTATTTTATAACTGGAAGTTTGTACCTTTTGACCCCGTTCACCTATCCCCGGCAACCACCAGACACGTCTCTGTATCTATGAGCTTGGGTTTTGTTTGTTTTTTAAATTCCACATATAAGTGAGATCATACAGTATTTGTCTCTCTCTGTCTGACTTAAATTTGACTTAGCATAATGCCCTCAGGGTTCATCTATATTGTCACAAACTGGTAAGATTTCATTTTTTTTAATGGCTAAATAGTATTCCATTGTATGTGTATATATGTGCAGTGAACATGGGCATACGTGCATCTTTCCAAATTAGTGTTTTTATTTTATTCAGATAAATACCCAGAAGTGAAGTTGCTACATCATAAGGTGGTTCTCTGTTTAATTTTTTGAGGCACCTCCATGCTGTTTTTCATAGTGGTAGTTTCAATTTACGTTCTCACTAAAATGTACAAGCCATTTCCTTTTCTGCACATCCTTGCCAACACTTGTTTCTTGTCTTTTTTTTTTTTTTTTTGGACAAAGAGAGGGGAGGGGAGGGGGGAGGAGAGGGAGGGCCCAGAGCAGTCTCCATAGTTGACAGCATTAGTTTTCCATATAGCTTCACTCCACAGATGGGCGCGGGGCTGCACAGGGCAGGAATTGGGCCCAGAGCCTCTGGCATAGGCCCTGGCAAGAACTGAACTGGGGACACACCCCAGTTTAGCATATTGGTCCACCTGGGTTGGAGCTGGGATTCGATCTCGGGTCCCCATGCTGCAAAGCGAGCGTTTAACCCTTTGAGCCATCCCAGCTTCTCTTCTTTTTGATAATAGCCATTTTCATAGGTGTGAGGTGATGTTTCATTGTGGTTTTGACTTGAGTTTCCCTGATGGTTTGTGACGTTGACCATCTTTTCACATACCTGTTGGCTCTCTATATGTCTTCTGTGTAAAAGTGTCTATTTAGATCCTCTGCCTATTTTTTTATCAGATTGTTTGATTTTTTGCTATATAGTTGCAGGAGTTTTTCATGTATTTTGGATATCAGTCCTTATCAGAATATGATTTGCAAATATACTCCCATTCAGTAGGTTGACTTTTCATTTTGTTGATATCCTTTGCTGTGCAGAAGCTTTTTTATAGTCCTACTTGTTTATTTTTGCTTTTGTTGCCTTTCCTTTTGGAATCAGATCCAAAAAATCATCACCCAGACTGATGTCAAGGAACTTATGACTTCTTAATTTGCAAAACCACCCAGAGAGGTCTAGGAAATATTTTATATTTTATAAAGGAGAAAATGTAAGCTCAGAAAGAATTTTCCCCTAACATTAACAGCTAGTCAGCAGTGTAGCTGGGATTTTAGCCATTTCTGTGTGACTCCAAAGCCTGCCTTTTTCAGTATAATGTAATACCACCTCAGCAGGAGAAGCGTCTGAGCAGAGATGGAGAGATTGGAAAGTGCAGTGGTGTGTTTTAAAAAGATAAGTTTCACTGAAATTTGGGTAGCAAGTGGAAGTTGTGGTTGGAGAGGCAGGTAGGGTCTAGATTATGGGTGTCATATTTTAGACGAACAACTGTGAGCAGCTTTCGTCCTTTCTGCACTGGAGAAACCATCCTAATTGTTTGACATGAGAGCATGGCCCAGAGCCAAGACCAGGGCTCCATGTCACCTGGCTGGTCCCAAGAGCAGGCACTTGCTGGGACTCCCATTATCCCTAGGTGTACGCTACAGAGTGAACCACTGGGGCACTTGACCAGCGTTTGGTGTGATGCCATTTTTGTTTTTGAAAAATACGTTTCAGAATAACCTTTATGACTCGATATGTGTTTGAGCTGAGAGAGCATTTGCCTTGGCAGTGGGATGCAGGGGCGTGGGGGCAGGGCCACAGTGAGGAGGCCCTAGGGGAGGCAGTGGCTGTGAGCAATGAACTGGAGAATGATTATGGAGGTGGAATGGGTGGACACCAGGCATAGACCAGATGTGGAAGAAACAGCTACGGAGGCAGAGGTAGGTCTCGAAGTGGAATCAGGCCATGTGTTCATCAGTCTGCTCGCCCCCCCTGAGAGCCTGGGGTTGGGTTTGAGGATCGTGGCCCTTTCACCAAGGTCATGCCTCTGCCTCACTAAAGCCAGAGCTCACAAGTTGTAGGACTCCCTAGACATAGCTCATCTTCCAAATGGTGGTCTTTCCAGGACCGCCCCCTGGGAACTGGTATAGCTTAATGTTAGAACCTGTTCACATTGAAACGATTCCTTTACCCAAACCTCTCCTCCTCCCCGCAGTTAATCAACCTTCACACAGTGCTTATGACATGAATACCTGTCTGGGCCTGTGAGTGACTTGACTGGGTACCCAGAGGTCTGGGGAGGCTGGGACTTGGAAGCCAGGGTTGGAAGCAGAGCAGCTAACCAGTGCCTAGAGTTTCCCGGAGGCAGAGGCCTGTGCACACAGACAGCAGAACCAGGGGTGGCAAATTGGGCTCCGACGACAGACTTCAGACTCTTCTCTATCAACAGCTGCTGTGTTTGAAACTGTCAGCAAGTGGATGATGATGAATGAACTTCAAATACAAATGAATATATAAGATATAATTTAAAGGTCCTCCTGCCCTTGATTCTGTATTTTTGGTGTTTCTTTTCTTTAAAAAATAATAAAAAAACTAGTACATGCTTATCGTGAAAAACTGAAACACATAAGGCTATAAAGCAGAAAGTATCTCCCTTTTACCTCCAACTCACCTCTGAGTTTGGTATATATACTTTTAAACACCTTCAAAGTTTATGTGTGTGTTTTTCTTTAGATTTCATTTTATTATTTTTGACAGAGAGAGACAGAAGGGGGAGGGCCCAGAGCAGTCTTCATAGTTGTATGTCATCAGTTTTCAATGTGGTTTTGTTGGGTGGGTGGGGGCAGGAACTGAGCTGAGGGCCTCTTGCGTGGGAGTCACGCCCCCTCGAGCCAGGGGCCAAACTGGGGCATGAGAACCAAACTGGGGACCTCCAGTTTGGAAGGCCCCCAGTTCAGCATATGGGTCCACGTGGGCCGGGACCAGGATTTGATCCTTGGTCCCCGGGATTTCAAAGTGAGTGCTTAACCCACTGAGCCATCCGGCTTACCCCAAAGTTTGTTTTTATGTGTGAATGTGCATACATTTCTTTATATATCTCTGAATAGAATCATACTATCGTGCTGTCTTCTAACTTGCCTTTCTTTTAACTTATTATATCATAGACATCCTTCCATGTTTTTAAATCATAAATTTTTATCATCTTAATGGCTCCCTATGCTTTTGTTAGCATATGTTATAATTTTCATAACTAAATTACATGTATTTTACACGTGGTTTTTATATACCAAAGTCCCAGAAGTAGAATTTCTGTATCCTGAGGAATAGCTTTTCAAACCAAATTGTTGACCTACCCTTAGAACAGGTTTTGCTGGCTTAGGCCTCACCAGGCATGTCTGTGAGGCTCTGAAACTCCCAGCTTTGCCCGCAGGAGAATGATTGCTGAGGTGGAGTGGGTGGACACCAGGCGTAGACTAGATGTGTTTGCCGGCAGGGCAGACTCTAGCTGTCAGAAGATAGGCAGGCTTGGCCCCCTTACCTGGGACGCTGTTGGTTGTGGTCGAGAGGCTGCTCATGTAATCAACTCCAACAGCTTCTTGCAGGAGCCAAAGTGAATGAATTAACCAAGCACCGCCAGACTGCCCTCCACCTCGCCGCCCAGCAGGACCTGCCCACTATTTGCTCAGTCCTTTTGGAGAATGGAGTGGACTTTGCTGCTGTGGATGAGAATGGAAATAATGGTAATTGAGTCATTTTCCTGTGTCCTGTGCTGAATACCTTAAGCAGTCTCCATTCTCGGGGTGGAGGTGCAGTGCACCCTTGGGGTTTGCTGCCTCGCCAGAGAGGTGACTTTCAGTGGAGTAGAGCAGTGGCAGGAAAGGCTCTGAACTGGGCACCCATCCTGCCACTGACCATGCCCTGGGCAGCCTCCCAGTCTGAATGGTAACCCTAGAGGCCTAAGTGGCTTCTTGTGAAACCATTAAATTCCATCGGGGTAACTGTGGAAGCAGAAGGCAGAGTCTTAGGAGGCTGTGTTTATGACTCATTCTAGGGGGGTGGTGAAGACTGGGAAGGATGGCTCTGGGAGTGGACAGTGGCTACTCTGGCTGAGTCCCTTTTCGAGGGAGGCGTGTGCTTCTGGGTTTGCACAGTAAGAGGGTTTACTCTGCAGCTCTTCACCTCGCTGTCATGCATGGCCGGCTCAACAACATCCGGGTCCTGCTGACAGAATGCACCGTGGACGCCGAAGCCTTTAATCTCCGGTGAGTGTGTGTGGTTCAGAGGAAGGCCAGCACTCCACGCCCCCAGGCCTGCCCCTCAGAGCTGGCTCATGAGCCCCAGGTGTGTGCTGCAGAACTGGCCACTAGGGCACTGGACCAGCCTCGGGTGCCCTGGGGTTTTTCTTGTTGAAAAATACTTTTTAGAAAAACTTTTATGATCTATTACATATCCTTTGATTTATCCAGCATCACAGAGTTCAGAAAAGTCATTTTTCTTATGTATGTGATGTCTGTGGCAGCTACATACCTAACTTTTCCAACTTATTTTATCAGAGGCCAGTCGCCACTGCACATTTTGGGGCAGTACGGCAAAGAGAATGCAGCAGCCATCTTTGATCTCTTCTTAGAGTGCATGCCTGAGTATCCTCTAGATAAACCAGACACAGAAGGAAACACAGGTATGTAAGAGACTGTGTGTTCCATCTCACTTGCATTTCTTGCTTCCTGGAAAAACAGCAGCCCCGAGCACATGATTCGTTATCTAAGGGCATTTAGCCCAGGGCGTTCCGTCTGGTCTCGTAACATCTCACAGATCCTTACCACGGAGCTTGGCAGTGTCTCCTTTTAGGCACAAGTACACCTGATGTGTGGCTAGTGCTGCAAACCCCCATCCATGTAGGCCTGCCCACCTGTTTACATTGACCTCATCTACTGATCCAGTCAGCTAGGGCCCTAACCAAGCTCCCAGATTCCAGGAGAGAAATAAAGCATAATCACCTCACAGATGCTTCCGAAGGAGGAAATGTAGTGTGTACTGACCTGCTTTGAAACAGTGGCATGTTTTATAAAGATAAAGGCTAATGTCTTATTGAGGGGGTCAGAAAATAGGCCCCTCTCCTGTTGCTCCAGCTACCAACAATTGCTGTGTGAATTGTGTAGCTTTCATAGTTCTTTTTTGCCATACTTTTATGTTCATTTTGTTATCGAATACTCACAGCAACCCTGTAAAGTAAACAGTGCATATAGTATGTCCCCATATTTCAAATAAAGAAACAGAGACAAAACCCAAGTCTCTGTCTTCCCAGCCCAGTGCCCTCTGAGCATTTTGCTGCTGTTGTGCCCTGTTCATTTGCCCTCATGCCAGACAGAGCCCCCACGGCCTTTGGCTTGCTGTCACCAAAGGGTGTCCTCAACCTCAGCATGGGACCAAATGTCTTGTTCTCAGTTCTTGACCTTGGGAAGGGTTCTTGGCCTTGGTACACAAATGTGTTGTTTAAGGCAGCAGTGATGGGCCTAAGCTTCCAAGGAGCCGGCCCTGGAGTGAGCTGCTGGACGCAGCACTCCGTGAGCACCCTTTATGCAAGAGCAGGTGAACAGGCAGCAGGGGCTCACTCCATGGCCAGGCTGCTGCTTAATAGAAGACCTAGCTTGTAACTTCTGGTGGGTGATTCTGAATAAATTTTGCAATTTCTCTATGCCTGTTTTCTCATTTGAAATAATAACCCTTATCTTATTGGATCATTTAGAGAATGTAAAGTGTCTTATTGAAGGTAAGCAAAGCGGAATTGCTATTGGCTGTAATTATTAGTAAGGAGTACCAACAGGATGGCCTGACCCATGCCTGGGTTCCTATCGGGCCTGCTTCTGCACAGGAGAGGCTCCATGGGGTGGAAGAACTTGGCAGAACATGTTCCCCATGCTGACTTTTTGCAGCCTGTGTACACACCTCACAGGCCTTTAGATTCTGTTACATTGTGTGAAAGAGCTTTGTGCTCCCATGTTTCGTGCCAGAGGCAGGCAGCCGAGACAGTGCTGTGTTTCTCCTTCAGTGTGTGATCCTTCCTCAGGTCTTAGAGCCGAAGCTCTGACGGGGCAAGCGTGTCTCTGGGGCTGGAGCTGCCTGGAGCCCCTGGCTCATGGCTGGGTCCTAGGCTGGAAGGTGTGCAGCTCCTCTGATGGCACCAGAGCCACGGGCCCCTCTGTCACTGGGAACTTTCCTAACAGATGTCCTCCCAGGGGTCTGTCCTGCCCTCAGCTGTGCTCTGCCAGCCTGTGGCAGTGCGGGCCAGGCCTGAGTGGCAAGTCGCCGGCCTGTGGTTTTGTCTTCCAGTGCTGCTCTTAGCGTACATGAAAGGGAACGCCAACCTGTGCCGCACCATCGTCCGGTCTGGGGCTCGCCTTGGGGTGAATAATAACCAAGGAGTCAACATTTTCAACTACCAGGTTGCCACCAAGCAACTTCTGTTTAGATTGTTAGGTGAGTGGCCTGCTTTCTGCTCATATAGTGCAAACGCAGTCACTGTGTTGATTATCTGTGTATTGGTGATCCTTAAATCTCATAATGACATGTCCCAGGATCTGAATCAGTTTTTCAGGCACCACATAGGACTCTTCTATGAATGCCATGAAGGCCTGTGAGCAGTGGTGGGAGGGTCACTATTAGAGCCTCTTTTCAAGGGCTCCACCATGGACCCCAATCAGTTCCCCACTTCTGATCCGCCCAGAAATCCATAAGCTCTGAGCAGGTCATGCTTACTACCATGGCTGCTGGCTGCTTCTCTGCACACCCTGTATCCCTCAGCCCATTCAGATCCTGTGCCTCCTTTAGATCAGCCTTTGGCTTCAACCCACTGACCCTTCTTTCTCTGTGCTCCTTTTGTGAAAGGAACGCTTCCCTCTGGGTGATTTCATATTTGCAAGTTTTTACTTGTCCCCACTGAGGTGGCCTCAAGGGCCTACGTGTCACTGCGCTGTCATCATCACAGCGGAGAGAGAAAGAAGTTATTAGCCCCCTGGTATGGTCAGAGAAATGCGCTCAGAAACTCTTAAGAGGCATATGTGATATTGATGTTGGTGACTTGCCTGAGGTCACAGAGCTGATTTGTAGCAGCGCCAGCACTAAAGCCGTGTGTCTGTGATGTCTGGTTCATTGTCTGCCATGCTCTCAGTCAGCCTTCTAAGCCCATCACGGCACTGGCTTGAGGAGGAGCTCAGTGACACTGGAGTCATGTGCTGCCTTCTCCCTGGGAGCTCCGTGGACTTCCTGTGTAGAGCACTTAGAACAGTGAGATGCTAGGGACTGTTGCTATTATCATTCCCAATCTTAATGCCCCACAGCTTCTGCAAACTCAGCACTTACTCCTCGCTGGCTCTGGTTCTTTCTCTGTGTCTCTTCTCTGCTATTGTCCCACCACAGTCAGTCCCTCCATCCAGAAACCTGGACGTCACCTTTGTCTCTTTCCTGCCTGCCCCTCACACCCCACTTCTGTTCAGTCACCAGACCTTGCCGATCCTGCCGCCTCCATGTCTCTTGTCTTGGTCCCCTCCTCCCTGTGCCCCTTTCCATCGGGCCCCTGCCTGTCTTTTTGGCTGTGGTCTCTGTTCTTGCTACACCGTGCCTTGCACCCCCACCACCCCTGACTGCCTGTGTTGCCCCCATAGACACTGTGCTGTCTCACTACCTTGAGCACTGTCTTCTCCTCCCCCATCTGCTGCTTCTCCACGTTCTCTTCTCTGAAGCTTTTCCCGGCCGGTTAGAATGCTGCTTCTCCCTCCCTCACGTCACCCTGCGGTGCGCTGCTTTACGCACAGGCCATTTCTGCTCTGGCTCGAGCTCTGCGTCTGGCCTGGCACGTCACTGTGTGACAGGAGCTCATCTCCTGCCTGTGTTACAGATATGCTGTCCAAGGAGCCTCCGTGGTGTGATGGCTCCAACTGCTACGAGTGCACTGCCAAGTTTGGAGTCACGACTCGCAAACATCACTGGTAAGAGCCCCCAACATCATTTGCCAGTGGAGGGAGGGGACTTCTGCTGGTGTTACTGCTTCTACCTTTTCCCATGATGGGCCAGGAATTCGCCAGGGCTTTGCACTCTCCTGGGCAAATCCTAACCCATTGGAGTGATCACAGGACAGGGCATACCTGGAGTGATGTAGGGAGGCCAGGGGCACTGAGATAGGTGGCTTTCCTGCTAAACGCTGGGGTTTTTGGGTCCCAGGTCCCTCCAGGCTGTGTTTCGTCGGCCCCAGGCTTCTGGCTTGCTGTGAAGCTGAGTAGAGGTGCCTCCCAGCCCATACTCACTCTGTTCCCCGAGAACTGAGGACCCGTTCCTGTGAAAACGAGACGCATCTTTGGCTATTGCTGAGTCTCTCGATCTTTAAAGAATCACTTTAACCTAACTACTGGTCAGAATTTTCCATGGACTAAGTTCCATGTGCATTGGTATAACTTGGCTGGCAAGGGGCAGGCTGACCACAGAATATTGGTCCTGGGGTTGCCTTATCTGCTGAGCAGGTGTGCCCTGTGTGGGGACCAGTCTGCTCGTTAGTACCCCTCTCACCCTTCCTTTCTTTGCTTCCACAGTCGTCACTGCGGACGTCTTCTTTGCCATAAATGCTCGACCAAGGAGATTCCCATTATAAAGTTTGATCTGAACAAACCTGTGCGAGTTTGCAACATCTGCTTTGATGTACTGACTCTGGGTGGGGTCTCTTAGTGAGCCCCAGGAGGGTCCCGGCCACCTCCCCAGTCGCCTCCCCAGCAGCTGCTCTGCTCACCAGCCTGACCCCACCCAGAGCAGGAGCTGGCAGTGGTCTTCCTGCGGCAACAGACTGGAACAAACGATTAAGGACCATGGCATGATAGACCCCATTGCAGTGATTCTGTATGAATGTCAGTATGTCCGACTGATTGAGTTCACTAGGTATCTCTCACTAATTGGATCAGGCCAGTTCACCCAAGTGGTAAATGTGATTGGAATTAGACCCCCTTCCGCTCAGCAACATACAAGAACGCTTTGCAAACCATTTCCCTTCCAGTAGCGTAGTGCCTGTCTCAGCGACCGTGAAGTCTTCCTGCCCGGGCGGGTGTCCTGGCCAGAGCTGACAGTAGGAAGCTGGTGTCCGGCTGCTCCGGGAGCGCGGGCTTGGCTCTAGGGTAAGTGGCTGTGGACTTCTCTGCACAGTGTTTTTATAAAGATTATAGGACCCTCTTGCCCTGAAGTCTTTTTTTAGAAAAGCTAAGCTGTATTTTTAGTGAGCTGCCCCTTTAAAAAAGGTGAAATCTTTCTAAACAGGGTTCAAAGATGAGAGCAGGAAAATCGTGGCCTTAACAACTGAAAGCTTTACCAGTATTCATGCCCTCGGGTGGCAGGAGTGCAGCGTGGCAGCCTGATGCGTGTGAGCAGCCGTCTCCTCTGGCTGTGGCCCATCTGTGGCGTCCTCAGTCACTCTGCCGCTCAGGAGTGGTGGAGGAAATGCACTTTCACTGCGCTGCACTTTTTATATAGCTGCATTATTGGTGATTCCAATGTAAAAATCCATGTTCAAAAATGTCCTCACACACCCACCCATCAGTGATTTGAATGATCAGCTTGACCAGACCTCAGCTCCCATGGAGTCTTAAAGGGGAAACTCCTGCAGAGGGACTGTCATCCGGAGCGAAAGCGCCACACAGGCCAGGTGAGGTGCAGGGGTCTCCAGCCCCAGCTGGCGGGTCCCATCGCCTCGGCATGAGTGCTTCTGGCTGAGAGCTTTGCCAGGTAGTGCTGTATGGCCTGGGGCCAGGCCCGTTCTGTATAGCCTGCCCTGCTCCAAGAGCCAACAGCCAAAGCCCCGGCCAGGCACGCGGGGCGGGGCCGGCTTCGGAAGGCTCTGGCTTGTACGCTGAATAAGGCCCCCAGAGCTTACTGGGCCTTAGTCGCTGCTAGTGCATGATGTTAACCCTGAGGTGTTAAACTTTTCTTTGGAAGGTTTGGCCAGTTTATTACAATTTTTTTTTAATGCACATTTAAAGAGAAATTTTTACCACTTCTTTAGAAAAAACAACTCTGAGATGAACAATATGGGTTGTACACTTACACTCAAGAGATTAACAATCTCAATCATATGTGCTGATTTTTTCAGACATTTAATAACCACTACATGTTTTTTTCCATTAATGAAGTACGGATATATGTGTAAAAGGGACTAAATATTTTTTTGTAATAGCCTCTTGTTTTGTTTTGTTTGTTTTTGATAGTGGTTTGTCCTCTTATGTTGCTGTAGATCTGTATGTGTGTAAAATGAGCTGATAAGCCAGAGTGCTACTTTTTTTTTAATATTTCTGTGATTTATACAATATATATGCTTTCTATGTTAATATGAGCTTGTGCATTGTTTAAAAGAAAAAAATTAGAGTTGGGGAACTAAACGTCTGTGACATATTTCATATGGAATTTTTATAGAAAAGCAGCTAGTCTTGGAAAACACTTGCCCATGTCACACATGTGGTCAGTTTCTATTTTCTGTTGCCTGGAGAGAGCCACAAGGAAGGCTTAGTTGGTGGGCTTGATTCATTAACTAGAAAGTAAAGTAATTACGCTTCAGATCTGAATTGAGTCAGTTGGTACTCTTATACTTGTTTTTTTAACATTCATGGTGGAGAGAGGTGGCTGGGAATTCAGTCAGGGATGAGGCTGATTGTCCAGCCCCTGCCCTGCCAAACTGATTTTATTAACTAAAAATCTTGCTTCTAATTGCACTTAAAATCATGTTTAAGATATTTTGAGTCATGCTTCCATTTCTTCCCAGAGTCCGGAAATAGCCACAACACTAAGCAGCAGCCATGGATTAGGGGAACATTTTGTGAGTTCTGCATTGGCATCAGGGTGCATTCCTGTGATCTAGGCAAAGCCCCTTCCTACAGCCTTAGGGGGTCTCCCCAACTGCTGGCGCCTGCTGCGGTGCACCCGGCAGCCTCCGAGAGCGCTGCCTGCCTGTTGGGTCACCACGTACGGACGCTGCCCTGGCTGGGACTTGACCACTCGGCCCCCTTTGTGTTCCAAGCTGACAGGACTTGACTGCAGAACTGCCTGGCTGTTCTTGTTAAATTTAACCCGTAGCTTAAAGACTAGGAGCAAAACCTAGATTTTATTGAGTTAGAAAGTTGCCAATTGTGAATGAATAGAGCAGGAAGTATAAACTTTAATGAATATATAATTTACTGCATCAATCAACATGGTTATGCTGAATTAGCTCTTTAACTGTCTGTCGCTCATCACCAGATTTACTATATAGTGTGTTCTTAACAGTTTGGGTTTTTTGGTTTTTTTTAAAGACAAAGGTACAAACCATGTGCTATATATAAAGTGAATGGCTAAAACTAACTTGCTATGATCCTCTGACATAGGAATTTCCCATAAACTTAAGTGCCTACATGTAGGACTTTTTAGTTTTCATTTGTCTTTAGTGGTGTCTCCCAGAGTGATGTGTCAGAACATGTGTTCCATTTGGAATTTGTTGCCTGTGTGCTGTCACCCCGTTACCAGTTTAGTTGAGGCTGGATTAGCTTGCTCAGCTCACCTGCCACATTCTCTCCAGGAGTGGGGTCCCTGTGACTGTTTGTCCTCTACCTCAGAGCCCTGAGTCATTTCTGACAGCCCTGTTCAGCTTCCTCAGTCTTCTCCCTGAATGGGGTCCCTGCCCAGAGCTCAGCGTGCTTGTGGGTTCACCGCTCCCTATTCATGTCTCCACCTGTTGTATTGAACGGTCTTATGATAATCTTGTCCATAGGCCTCAAGTGGAGGGAAGTCTTGGGAGGGGGAGAGCCTTCACCTCCATCTAGGTTTCTTTAATCAGGAGAAAAGCAACACTGTTGACCTATGTAATGCTTAGACCTGAAAGGCAAACTAATTCGCCAGGTGACAGGATCCTGAACAAGAAAATACTCTTCCACGGACAGACCGACTCGGAGCTTGCAGGTTGAGACTGAAGGAGTTCCTGAAAAACTCTTTCTTCCAGGACCTGGGATTGCTTCTCTCAGGACACGCCCCAGAAGAAACGGGCATGGGGCCGGCAAGCCCAGCTTCTAATCTGAAGCTGCAAAGCCCCCCCCCACCCCCCCCCACCCCCAAGCCGGGGAGAGGAGGAAGCAGAGGGAGACAACTTGCTAAAGAGGTTTGGAAGCCACATTCTCATTCTGTGGAAGTAAGTTAGTGAAGAGCTGATTGTTAAACAAGATAAAACTAAACACTTACTCAATTTCCAGAAGTTATCATAGATGCCTTAAAGACTTTCTTCGGAAGATCATTGCCTATATGGTCCCATTTTTGTGTGGCATAAATAACATATTAATTAACTGTTACAACTGACAACATTGGTTTTCTGTATCTAGAAAGTCTCAAATTAGCAAACCGTTTGACTTAATGACTTGTCCTTTGTAGCAGCTGTGTACAGTGGCTGTTACCATGACACACCTGTGTTACACAAAGGGAAAGGGCAGTAGCTGGGCACAAACTACAGACACACATTTGGGGTGATCACCTTGGCTTTCAAGCCATTTGAGGTGGTGTTCAGTGTGGGATGATGGCATCATTGTACAGGACCATGGCGTTTATCTGCATTGTTTTTCTTGGAATCCGTGTAATGGAATGTATTTTTCAAATATTGATACTTGCATTTTCTGTAACAGTTCCTTATAATAAAATGAGGTAAAGTTGTGCATTTAAAGTGGAAACTTTAAGAAGACATTTGTAGTTACGTTTAATGCAGAAGTACCAATAAGCATTAAAAACAAATAAACAGATTTTTTAAACTTCTGACATGAATAAATTTCTTTACCAGCTACCTTCTAGAAAAGTTTGACTTTCTAGCACTTTTCATAAACACATTGTTGACAGTAGTCAAAAAGTAGCTATTTTAGGCCTGATAACCTGCTGCCTGGATTTACTGTGCTCTGGGCGCAGACTTGAGCTCATGGCATTGTGTGTGATCACAGTGGCAGAGGCTCAGTCACCAGACCCCACTGCTGCTCTCCAGAGGACCCTGGAGACTCCCCTGTGACTCCGTTATTAGGAGCAACTCAAGAGGACCTCCCCGTGATGAGGTTTCTGCTGGCTGCAACTTGCAGGGAGGACTGGCAGAACCAGGTTGCAGAAAATACTGAGAAGGTTCAGGGGCTTGCACAGTAAAAGCTAGTGATCCATAAACTCCTGTACAAATCGTACAAATCTTAATAGCTCACTTGGCCCACTCTCTCTTGAACTAGCACATGGCCTTTCTTCACCGGTCTTCTGCCTACCACCTGGTTCAGACTCGCTGTGGTGATATATCTCATCCTCTGGTGGCTTCCTCACAGTTAATAGAAGCTATTAATTGCTTCCACAGAACAATCCCAGGTAGCCCTGATAGCTACCATTAAGGTGAACACTGGCTGTATTGTGTCATAATATGTGAGTACACACAGGAACCAGGTATGCGTCAACTTTCACACATTTTTGTCCAGCCACGGCTTTGCCATTGATTAGCTGACAATACTGGGCAAGTTTCATAATTTCTGTGCCTTAGTTTCTGCGTCTATAAAACGGAAATGACAGGTCATTTTTAGCTTACAGGGTTGCCTTGGGGAAGGTGATCTATGTCCTTCCTCTCAGGCAGGTGCACAGATCCTGGCGTACACAAGAGTCCTCCCCCGTGAGGGCTGGTGGGAGCCGTGGCGCTGCCGACCTGCAGGAATCAGGGGGCCCTGGCAATAGCAAGTGACCTCAAGAGTGGGGCTTCAGCCCAGGTCCCTCCTCTTCCTCTGGGGACTGCAGATTTCTGAACAGACACAGCCCCAACCTGTCCATGGGGGTCTGTCAGATCACAGCATGCCCTGGAGCTAAGCAAGCAAGGGCCAGGGGCGAGGGCCTGGTGCGGCTCCCTTAGCTGCAGTCACACAGTGGCTGAGCTGCCACCAAAGTACCCTGGGCTCTTCACTCCTAGTTCTGTTTATAGACAACTGGAGCCTCTGAGTTCAAAGGCAGGTCAAATGCAGCCCAACACAATTTTGTAAACTTAAACCATTATGAGGTATTTTTGCGATTTTTTATTTTATTTTATTTTTTTTAGCTCCTCAGCTGTCGTTAGTGTATTTTATGTGTGGCCCAGGGAAGCCACAAGGCTGGACACCCTGTGTTGCAGCCTCGCAGGGCAGCTGCCCGGCCTCTGCTCTGGCACAGCTCGTTGGTTTGTGTGGCAGAGGGAACAGCCTGGGGTAAAAAGCTCAGCCCTGCTGTGCACTGGCTATTGTAACCATCTGAAGGTGGGGGCAGTGGGAAATGTATGCCCCTTTTTTGGACCAGACGCTCTCAAGGCTGGCATGGAGGTTAAATGAGATAAAGCTTCCTGCCATGATAGCTGCCCAGCACGTGTTAGTTTTCTTCTCCGTTGCCCTCTGCCAGCAAGTCCTAATTGCCGGAGCTGCACTTTCTGGGGCTCCCATCAGCGCGGCACTGCCTTCCTCTTCCGTGGTTTGCCCAGGGCCACCTGGAGAGGAGAGGCATTCTCCAGTAGCCACTCCCTCGCCATGGCGGAGTCCTTGGGACCATAAAATGACAACCCGCTCTTGCGAATCATTTGAAGGTTCACTCTGTAAAGTCATTGGTTGTGAAAATGCGTTCTCACTGAGCAAGGCAGCCGGCAGTCTGCTGAGGCTGGCCGGGCACGGCTGGCAGTGTGAGTGCGGGTCTTCATCCAGCAGAGATCAGAGAGCCCCGAAGTGCCTCCCAAGTTCACGTTTGGCTGGGAGAACTCAGGGTGTTTGTGGAAGTCTGAACATCTCTGGGCCTGGTCCTCACACTATCCCCATATTTGACCCCAAAAGTGGCCTCTGGGTGGGGTGCTCCAATCAGGACTCCACCGCACCCTGCTGTAGGCTCTGTGAGGTTAGGAGCCTCACTTTCCTCCTGCACCCCATGCCACATAGGTGCTTGATAAATATTTGTTGGGTGACTAAGGAGAGCCAGAGCAGTGACTAGTCCCCAGGTCGTCTGGAGTGAGGCTTCCGCATCCCAGAGATGCCTGGAGCACTGAGCTCAAGGGCTGTGTGAACTCAGAACAAGGTCCTCATCTCAGCTCTTCCTGTTTGCTCCTGGGGAGGGGCAAAGAAGTACAGAACTAAGGAGACATGGAAAGAGCACCGAGTGGCCACAGGGCCTGTAGTTCTAGGCTCCGCTCCTTTGCTCTGCCCTGAGGTCCCCCAGGCCTTGGCTGCCTCCACTCCAAAGTAAGAGCTAACTCCGCACACTTACCACATGCCCGGTGCTGTAGATTCAGGTCCACAGAACCAAGTAACCTGCACTCCGAGTGCAGTCCGGTGTGTTCACTAGTATACTAGGACACTAGTATTTGTCTTGACATGTGAACACGTGGATCCTGCGCTATGGGAGCCTAGGAGAAAGGGCATCTAAATCCAGCAGCCGGGCCAGTGAAGGTGCCCAAGAGGTGCTGACTGAGCTGAGTTTCGAAGGGATGAGAGGTGGACAAATGAAGCAGAGGAAGACGTGCCATTTCCAGGCAGAAGGGACAGCCTGTATGAAGGCATTGCAGGCATAATGCAGTGCGACGGAGGCTGGAGGGAATGGTGTGTGTGGGAGGGAGAGGTTGAGGGGATGCACCATGGAAGAGACTTCCTTATAGATGGGGGCGGATACTGAAGAGGTGTAAATGGGGGTGCCCTCGTCACCCTCGAAGCAGTAAGGAGGGTGGGCTGGCAGAGGAAGTGCAGTTAGACTCCTGCAGTGATCTGAGTGAGATGGCAGCCTAAACCAGAGCACGAGCACCAGGAATAGGTCAGGGGATGGGCAGTAAAGAACGGAGGTGGGGTCACCAGATGGGCTGGGAAGGGGGGAACAAGAGTTGTGGACGACTGCCAGGGTTCCTAACGGTGTGACTGGGTGTGGGCAGTGACAGTGGAGCCGTCACCAGGGGGATCCAGAAGAGTCGAAGGGAGAAGGCAATGCCAGGCTGTGGAGTTGAGGTCCTCAGAAGTGTCTGGGAAGCTGTGGGGACCACATACGGATCTGGCAGTTTAAGTGGCAGCTGAAGTAGGAATGAGAAGAACTAGGGAAGGGGTTCATGGAGGTGGGAGGCTTTGAAGGCCTGTGGCCATGGGACTTGCCAGGGCAAGATTCACCCTGCTGTTCAGCAGGCAGGGGCCAGGGCCAAAACAAAAGCTGTGAGGGACAGACATGGTGCTACAGAAGAGTGTGGCATTGAGGGAGAGTGTTTATGATGTGAAGAAAGTGAGCTGTTTGCACACTTAGGAGGAAGAACCGGGAGCAGGGGTGGGGAGCAGAGTCTAGGTGTGCGGAACAGTTGTGGCCACAAGGGCAGCGAACCTTGAGTCTGCAGATGGGGAGGCCACCTCTGTTTTCTAGTCAGTGAATCTGCAAAGCTACTTAGCGTAATGGTAAAGGAGACAGAGAAGGGAAGAAGGATAGAGAATGTTTAGCTAAGAGTTGAGGGGACTGGGAAAGGAAGTGAAGTGGAAGCTCACATGGGCAGAGAATGTGACTCTAATATTAATAGCACCAAGTTCCAACATTCCTTGGCCACATTTACTTAAGAATCCAAGAGGTAATGGGTATGAAATCATAAAGTGTAGATTACAGATGACCTTGGACACACCACCCACTGGAAGTTGAGGCTGTTTGAATTGGCATTTGCAGCCAAACATGGATGTGCTAACCAGGACCTTGTTGGAGATGTGAAACCACCTTTTGCTCAAAATGCAGACTTCTCTCTTTGAAAACACCACACCTAATTTAAGTGTTTAAAAGAGAAACAGCCTTGCTTTGCTTTTTTCAGAGGCATCAGGAATTAACTCCACCCTGTTTTTTTGTCACCTCACTGTATTGGCCCAACTCAGATCAACCCAATGTGGCTTTTGGCTGTAAATTCAAGTTTGCCTTAGGGTAGAGGTCTTACATATAAGAAAGGTTATAAAAAATCAGCGGTCACGCATTTAGCCAGTGGGGAGCTTGGAACAGAGTTATATTGATGCTGTTAGTTGTTTTTGTCTGGATGTGTCTGCTTGTGTCTGAGTTGTAAGGGAATCACATAGTCCTCTTTTTGCCAGTGCCCCCAACCAGGCTGGGGGTTGCAGGAAGGGCCCAGGCTGGCTGCTGAGCCACCTGGGAGTCCGTGGGAAGGAAGCGGTTGGAGCACAGAGCCTCTTGCTTGTCTGTCCAGTTAGTTTCCAGTTGGTCATATTTGTGCCTATTAACATTTGAGTGCTCTGAAGGACAGCAAGTAGATACAAGGGAAGACGGCTGACTGGTACTAGGCGGGCAGTCACCAGCACGGTGAGCCCATGGTGAGGGGAAGGGGTCACATCTGCAGACACCAGTCTTTCCTGGCCCTCTTGTGATATCAGGAACCATCCTGGGGCACGTGAACCAAGGGCCTATTGGGGTTCCAGGCACAGCTCTCTGGGTTATCCACATGTAGGCAGCATCTTAGAGTGGGAAGGAGCAGGTACTGGCCAGGGGCGGGCAGCCCGGGTATTCCCCCAGGCTGGGGTGGTCCAGGTCCCCACGGTTTCTGTGTGCCGGGTTGTCTGGCGTCTGGTCACTAGGGGGGCCAGTTGTTCTCACACACACGCAGTGGGGTTCCTTGGCACCTGGCTTATACAGCTTCCTGGGGACGCCAGTCCAGTCTCTGCTCACACCTCCACTGAGGACAGAAGGAAAGAGGCCATCTTAAGGCATGAACTCGTGAGGCGGTAGTCAGCTAGGTCGGCTGAAAAGTCGAAGCCACTCCACTGCGCTCTGTGCTGTCGCAGGCTCTGGTCTGCAGTGCTCAGCCCCTGCACCTTCACCTTTCTCCTAATGCTCCAGCTGCCCCGCCCGGGCACAGTCTACCACCTGCAGCCCTCCCTGGCCCTGCCGGGTATCTTCCTGGGACAAGTGCTCCCTGCACCGGTGAAAGGCTTCCCCTCACTGGTCTGTGAGCTGCTCAGGAGCAGGGTCTGGCTCGGATCCTCTTCCCTAACAAATCCCAGCGGGGCTGTGTCTTGATCTTAGGGTTTTGGGCACTGGGTAGGGGTGGCAACTGAGGCACCAATGCAGAACCTGATGGTCAGCCCTCTCCGGGAGGCCCTTGGCTTTCCTGCCCCTGGCAAAGGCCCAGTCCTTGATGTCACCCGGCCCAACATAGGCTGAGCACCCTCCTATCCTGGGCAGAGTGACCTAACTCCTCTTGGGGGTACTAAGTTCAGTCTCTGTGGACTCACAAGCCTTGTAAAAGGAAAATGAGATTCTTGGAACTGATGCCCCATGTAGGCTCCAGTGCCTGGCCCAGGATCACCTGCTGTCACAGAAACTGCCACCCAGTTAGAAACCACCCAACTTGTAACTTAGCCATGAACGGGCTGTCAGGGCACTGAAATGCCCCCTCCACCCTTCCAGCCAGCCATCCACTGTCAGGATCCTTACTCCTCCACACGTAGTCCCTGCCTTCAGGACTATGTCTCTCCGTCGAATGGGAGGTACGCACAGCGAAATGGGCTGAGGCACAGGGACAGAGACAGACTCCTTGGAGTGGGTCTGGAAGAGCTTCATGGGGAAGGCAGAGCCTAAGCAACTCAGTCATGAAAGGAAGGGATTACCAAGCCAGAGAGGAGGGCTGCGTGGGAGGGAGAGGGAGGAAGGCTCTCAGGGGAGCAAAGTCAGGCATCTCACACGCAGGCCTCCGCGCCCCCCTGTGGGGGACCAGTGCTCTCAGGCCACCTGTGTTCAGGCGTGTGTCCCAGCGAGGCCCCCTGTCCAGGCTCCTTCCCCCAAAGTGGGAAGGCCAGGTTCTCACAGCCGCCTCTTTCTGGAGACAGGACACTGGGGACATGTCTTCAGAGCTGGTGGCCAGCAGAGAAGGGGCTTTCCTTCTGAATTAGGGTGGAAGGAATGTGTGATGGATATGGTGGCTGGGCCTAGACAAAGCTGGTGGTGGCTTTGGCTGTTCTTGTCCACACGAGGCCTGGCCTCTCTACAGAAGACGGTGGATGTGCACACTTAGCACTTAGGAAAGTGGCCCTTCACACCCACATTAGCAGCAGTGTGTCTCGCTGCCCATCCTCAGTGATAGCTGAGCTCTTACTTTGAGGCCCTTGAGCTGGGGTGGGGTGAGGGGGTTGTCTGCTTTCTGCCTTCCTTTCCCCCCTTGTCACAGCTCAAGATGTGTGGGGCTTGAACTGCATTTGAATCCAGCTGGCCTGATGATTAAAGCAGGAAAAAATTTTTTCTTCTGCTTCAGCAAACCAACCTGGAAGGATACCTGTGGCATTTATCCTAATCTGACTTTCTTAAATGTAAAGACTTTTCCACTTAGCCTGTACTTCCTGGAGGTACTCAGAACTTGCAGTGCTTTTAAGACAGCACCTCAGGGCATCACTGCAAGCAGCTGTGCCCCCCCCCCCCCATCCCTGCCTCCTGTAGGCAGAGAGGGTTTCGCTGGCAGATAGGAGGGGGAGGCCCTTTGATGGATGAACAGGCCAAAGCAAGCCTTCTCCTTCCCAGGCCTTGGTCTTTGGGGAATGAATGAATGAATGAATGAATGAATAAAATAAATAAGGGAAATAAAGGGGAAGCCGGGACGGCTCAGGGGGTTGAGCACTTGCCTTGCAGCCCCGGGGTCTGAGGATTGAGTCCTGGCCCCAGCCCACGTGGACCCATATCCTGAACTGGGGTGTGCTTCCCATGTGGGAGGCCCCCAGTTCAGTTTCTGCTGGGGTGAGCTTGCCATGTAGGAGGCCCACAGGCCGTTTCCCGCCTTGCGCGGCCCCCACCCACCTGTGTGGAATGAAACTATGTTGAAAACTGATAACGTACAGCTATGGAGACGACTCTGGGCCCTCCTCCTCTGTCTGTCTGTTTCTGTCTCTGTCTGTCTCTTTAAAAAAACCATAAAATAATTTTTAAAAAAGGATGACCAGGTCTCAACCCTAATATTCTTCTCATCCATTTGTCTGGAATGAGATCCCACTATCAGTAATTTTTTAAATTGCCCATTAGCAGAAGAAGGATGAAGAGGAAGCACATACCATTATATACAATGGAATATTACTAAGTCACGAAAAATAATGAAATTTTGCCAACTGCAACAGTCTGGATGGACCTAGAAGGTATGCTGGTGGAGTAAGTCACACAGAGGAAGACAAGACATATAATTTCACTTATATGTGGAATCTAGAGAACAAGATAAATGATCAATCAAAACAGAAACAAGCTCATAAATACAGAGAACATTTTGACGGTTGCTCGATAAGAGGGTTAGGGGGATGTCTGAAGGGGGGTGGGCATTAAGAGGTACAAATTGGTAGTGCAGAACAGCCATGGGGATGTAGAGTATGGGGAATATAGTTAGCAGTAGTATAATGACTATGTATGGTGTCAGACGAGTACTGGATTTATGGGGTGAGCACTTCGTAAGTTATATAAATGTCTAATCACTGGGTTGTATACCTGAAACTAATAGAATACTGTATGTTACCTGTAATTGAAAAATAAAGAAATATTTTTAAAAATTGCCCAGAAGATTCTAACATGTAGCCAAATTATCCTAGAGCACATGTATTTTGAAAAAGTTCCGCTAGGTTAACACTCAACTTATAGTTTCACTGAAAAACACGGACGGGGTGACCTGGAAGTTGGATTTGGTGGGGAAGGCGGTAGGAAAAGCCTGCTTACCTCTTTTGAGAACACCAGAACCGGCTGCCCCGGCTTGAGCTCCACTCAGCATTGCATGGTGGAAACTTCTGCTTCTCTTTCAGTTCCTGTTCATTTGCCTCCAGGCTTTCGGTGATCATGGCTTCTACCTGGGCCAGTTCTGCGGTAGGTAGCCCGTCTTCTCCATAGAACCTTCCTACCACCCTTCCTGTGGAGATAGGAGAGCTGATGTCAGAATAACAGTGGGAGGGAGGTATGAACAAATGCTTAGCTTCTCAATCAGTTGTAGTAAAGCCAAGTTCCTGGGGTTTCTGACTTCAGGGCTCTTACTTATTAAGAACTTATTTTGGAGGGACAGGTAGTGTTTTATATCCCTGTCTCTCGATATTTTAAAGATTTATTTATTTTTATTGTTTTTGACAGAGAGAGAGAGAGAGAGAGAGAGAGAGAGAGAGAGAGAGAGAGAGAGAGAGAGAGAGAAGGGGGAGGGCCCAGAGCATCTCCATAATTGTATGTCACTAGTTTTTGACATAGTTTCATCCCACACAGGTGGGTGCAGGGCCACACAGGGTGGGAATTGGGCCAGGGGCCTCCCACGTGTGAAGCACAGCCCAGTTCAGCATATGGGTCTGTATAGGCCAGAGCCGGGACTCGATCCTTGGACCCCAGGGCTGCAAGGCAAGTGCTCAACCTGCTGAGCCATCCTGGCATCCCCAACATTTTAGAAGACTCCAGATAGAAGCCTCCCTGTTCTAGCTGTAAAATCCAGTGTGGAAATAATAAACTCTCTCTCATTTTCAGACATCAGTTCCTTGAGAGTGGAACTATGTGTGATTTATTTTTCAATGTTTCAATGCTTGAGGAACAAAGCAGATGTTCAATAAACATTTAGTGAATAAATGGCTTACTGTGTAATATTTTTGTGGCTCAGTTCTTCCCAATATTACATTATTTTGTCTTATATAAGTCATTTATTAAGCATTTAGTCTATGTCAGGAACTATGTTTGCACCTCACCAATACTTTGTTAATCCTTATAACCTTATGAGAGAGAAACCATTCTTCCCATATTCACAGGAGAGGGACTAGGAGATTAAATAACTGGGGTGAAAATAACAGGGGGAGTCTATAAGCTAGTACGTGGGTCTGGACCCAAATTCATGCTCTGCCTTCCACTATTCTCTTCTGGCTCAGTCCTGCAGAGGATATACTGAGTGGAAACTGGTTTTAGTTTAAAATCCCTGTCGGAGGGATACCAGGATAGCTCAGCAGGTTGAGCACTTGCTTTGCAACCGTGAGGTCTGGGGATTGAATCCTGGCCCCATCCCATGCAAACCCATGTGCTGAACTGTGGCTCAGCTGGTAACTAACTGCTGAAATGGCAGAGAAGGTTCTCACCTCCCATGCAGGAGGCCCCCAACTTGGTTCCCGCCCCGCGCAGCCCCACATCCACCTGTGTGGGAGGAAACTATGTCATAATGATGTACAACTATGGAGACTGCTCTAGACCCTCCCCCCTTCTCTCTCTCTCTCTCTCTCTCACCTTATCTCAAACGATAAAATAAATCTTTAAAACGTCTATCAGAATTTTCAAAGGTCTAAGCTATGGCAGTGGCTGGCAAGTGATCAATGATCCTGCAGGCCATAGCCAAAGAGGGATCAGTTCTTAGGTGCAGGGACTTTCATTTAAGTGCTGAAGGGCAGGTGGCTGTGACAGGCAGCACCTGCCGCAGGGCAAGAGAGGCAGCAGAAAGCACTTCTAGAAGATTTGACCAGATAGGAGGTGGCAGTCGATACCTGCCCTGGTTGTGTCTGTCTAAGCTCTCCAGTCCCTGAGGACTGATTAATTTAGATTCCGGTGGCACTTGCGGTCAACGTACCCAAGGTTCAGTTCATCCTCTTGAGTCCAATTGCGTCTAGGCTTTTCCTATTCTGTTTATGTCCCTTTGGGGCCTTTGTTCTCTGGTCAGGGGCCTGTCTCTCTCTGATGCTTCCTCCTTCACATCCCAGTGTGCACTTCTGTTTGTTCATGTCTAATCCATTAGCAAATCTTCTCACTCCAACCTTTAAAAAACACCCTGATTCTGTCCATTCCTTTCCATTTCTACTGCTACCACCCTAATCCAAAATATGGATTACAGTTCATATCATGTCACTGCTTTAAACCCTCCAATGGTTTCCTAAAGCATATGGCTAAAATACACACTTCTAGTCAAGGCCTCTAAGACTATGACTATCTGACTTCTGTTTGCTTCTTCACCCTCTTCTCAAGCCATTGCCTCTCTCGTTTACCGCTGGCTTCTTCACATGGGCCTCTTGTTCCTTGGCCATGCTCAGCTACTCCCAACCGCAGCACTACTCCCTCAGCCTGAAACACTCTTTAGATTTCAGTATAGCTGCCTTCCTCTCACCTTCCAGGTCTCAGCTTACCTGTCACCTCCTCCAAGAGGCCTCTCCTGACCATCTGCTCTAAGGTGCCACACACCCCCAAAACATACATCACATTAATTTCGCTGTATTCACAGCCCCATCTGGAATGATCTGTTTACTTAATTATGTTATATCTCTCCCTACTAGCGAGGCCCCAGCACTCAAAACAACTTAGTACAGAGCATTTGTTTTAAATGCTTATTAGAATAAATGAGGGATCAGGGCCCTAGTCCCAGGCCTGCGGTTTATAGTTAGCCTGGCATAAGAATTTCATCTAGAGAGGGTCTCTACACGTAGTGACAAGCCTATCTTGGTACGTTTACACATAAGACCAGAGAGGGCAGGAGTAGAGACAAAAGAGGAAAAGCTGTAGAAGCTGCATCATGAAAATGGTTATGGCCCACTACTGACTGGGCCTCCAAGCCAGTGCTATATCCAGAACACAACATAAGATGCCTCCTTTTCCCTTGAGGCCTGGCCATGTGGCTGCCAAGATGGCTTCTTCAGGGTGCACCCACATAATAAACCTTCATCCTCAGATGTGTCCTGAGAGTTTCTGGTGCCCTGAAAGATCCTAACACCCACCCTCCCATCCCCAGTAACATGAGCCTACAGAGACAGAAACTGCATCAACTCATCCTTTGGTCCACATGAGGGCTAGAACCACAGCTTGCCCATCGTACATACTCAAACTACCCCAAGTTTAACTAAATTCCTTCCTTCTGAAGCGTTTCCAACCATGGACTCCCCATACACTTCAAATAAATGAACTAGTTCACTTACATTACCAAAACACATCAGTTTGTTCCCCAAACGCCAATATGACATGTTTGGTCTGGCATCCTCTGCCCACGCATATAACTCCATTCTTACTCTTCTGTGTTGGGTTTTCTTTTCCTTATTAACCCAGTAATGTTTCAACCTTCGTTCAACAACCTTATGAGAGAGAGGGAGAACCAAGCCTTTTGAAGGGTAGCTGGACAGAGGTCAGTTTCTTCAACAGCAGACATGGTTGTGGTCTCAGGGATGACCTGAGGCAGACTGGGTGAAAACAAAGAAGGGGGTCCTTGTTTGTTGAGATGACAAGGGCCAACAATGGTGGTGGGGAGGGGATTGGAAACAGAAAGAACTTTAAATGTTATGAAAAAAGTCTTGGCCAATTGGAGGGGGCAGAGGAGTCAGTAAAAATGCCAAGCTTCTCAGGAAAGGCAACCCACGTAGTCATGACAGAAGTAGATATTCAGACCCATTAGGGGCAGAGAAAGAACTCTTTCAATTTAGACCTGTCCCAGTGGTGAAATAACACCGATGTTCCTCAGGAAGCCAGCCATGTCCAAACAGGGCTCCAGAGAGAGGTCAGGAGATTGCAGGAGATGGAAAAAAGCCCCCCAACCATCCCAGTTTACAGGGATTGCGAAGCAATCTAGCAGTTACTGTTAAACAGTTTCTTTAGGACATCGTTAGGTGTCTTCCCATTTAACAGGTGAGTTCCCTCCTGTCTTATCCGCAAGTAGCAAGCACAGTACCCTACCCAACTGGCTTTAACACATGTTTGACTAGTGTCATTTCCACCTCGGAGACAATTTATTCAGCATGGACACAGGCTGTTTGTCTCTTCAGAGGACAAAACAAAAGGACGTTTGTCAAAATGGCACACAAACTTAAGACTTCAACCCTGCCTGGAGCACAGAGAGATGGGAAGCTGCCCTCCTGAGCTGGTTGTTTAAGGGTGCCATAGGCAACAACTGGCTTTGGG
Source organism: Craseonycteris thonglongyai (assembly GCA_004027555.1). NCBI lineage: Eukaryota > Metazoa > Chordata > Mammalia > Chiroptera > Craseonycteridae > Craseonycteris > Craseonycteris thonglongyai. Next base: position 74,217 of record PVKE010000230.1, on the reverse strand, counting down.
GCCACAGAGGCCAAAGCAAATGGCCGGGCAATCCTCGCCCAGGAGGAAAAGCAAAGCAGGCACCCTCAGCCATTTCCTTCTGGGACTCACTGCCACACCAACAACCTGAGTTTTGAGTCCAATCCCCCCCAAATTCTGGTCCCTTAAAAAAACTGTAAGTGGATGATGGGATAGCTCAATGGTTGAGAGCTTGCCTCACAATTGTGAGGTCCGGGGTTTGATCCCTGGCCCCAGCTTGTGCGAACCCCATATGCTGACCTGTGGCACAACTGGTAACCACTGGGATGGCTCCACAGTGAAGGTTCCTGCCTCCCATGCGGGAGGCCCCCCGTTCAGTTCCTGCCCGACATGGCCCCACATCCACCTGTGTGGAATGAAACCATGTCACAACTAATGATATACAACTATGGAGACTGCTCTGGCCACCCCCCCCCCCTTCTTTCTCTCTCTCACCTTCTTTCAAACAATAAAATAAAATCTTAAAAAAGAAAACTGCACAAAATCTTTGGAAATGACGTGTGAAATACCTACCAACAAATTCATAATTCTTCTCATAGAATGACAGCCAATTTTGAAGTGTCAGCATCTCAGAAAATGACAAGTCAGACACATCATCCACAAGGCCTGCTTCAGAGTAGTCCCCGGTCACAAATGCTCTGGATGCGTCTCGGCCTACAGGAGAGATGTTTCCAGCAGATAAACTTACTTGTAAATCATCAACACCATACCAAGTCAATAGGCTATTTTCTGAGCAACGTCTCTCCTCCCCCCCCCACCCCCCCCCCCCCCCCCCCCCCCCCCCCCCCCCCCCCCCCCCCCCCCCCCCCCCGTAAGCTAACCCCACCTCCTCTGTCCTAGATGCTCTTGGATCTTGGACACGCACTTTGGCATTTATTAACATTCATTTGCTTTCAACAACATTTAACCAGCTGACCACAGTCATTGGCTTTCCTGACACAACACATCTGGTTTTCTTCCTCTCGACTAGCTCATTTTCGACCAGTCTCATGGGTCAATGCTTGCCCACTTCCTCTGCCCTGTCCATACCCTTCACTTGACAGTCTCATCCACTCCCATGGTTTCAAATACCATCTCTATACCGAGCACATTTATATCTTTAGCTCAGACTTCTCTTGAGCTCAGGACCTGTACATCCAGTTGTCTACTCGGCATCACTTATAAATTATATCTTACACACACCACAAGTTTAAAATGTCCACACTGAACTAATTGCCATCAGCATCCCTTAGCTCAGGAAACCTGCATCTATTCTATTAGGATTCCCTGTCTCCGTAAGTATCAACCAGTTGTTCAATCCAGAAATGCAGTACTTAACATCTCCTTTACCCTTCACATCCAATCAGTCCCTAAGCCCTGTAATTTTTTTCTAAATAGTTCTTATACCAGGCTGCCATCATCTGAACTACTACAGTGAACACCCAGTAGGTTCACCCTACATTCAGTCTTTCCCCATTAATCTCGTTCCCATACAACATTTAGACAGACAGCTTAAACACAAATGGATCATGTACGTCATTCTCCTGTTTAAAAATTCTCAGTGTCTTCCTTTTGCCCTGATAATGTCTGAATTCCCTAACATGCCATTCTGGGCCCTGCACCAGCTGCCACCAGGCCACTGTGCTCCTGTCCTCTGCTCCTCCTCCTCCTAGGCTAGGGCCTCTGATAACACCAGTGTGTTTTCCTTTTAATACTCGTCGCAAAAATAACTCAGTTGTTTATGGGATAACTAGTCAATGTCTGTCTTTTCTACCAGTCTGAAAGTTTTATCAGAGAAACATCAAACTCCTTTAGTATTGGTTACTCAGTGTCTGGTAGTAAGTGGCCTGATCTTTAGTATTATAAATTCTCAATAAATCTTGACTAAGTGAAATCCATACAGTTAACTGATTTTAAATAAGGGTTCCAAGACAATTCAAAGAGGAAAAACAATCTTTTCAACAAATGGTGCTTGGACAACTGAATAGCCACATGCAAAAGAATGAAAGTAGGCTCATTCCTCACACCATATAAAAATTGACTCAAAAGAGATGAATGGCCCGAATGTATGAACTAAAACTATAAAACTCTTAGAAGAAAACATTGATGTCTTTGTGACTTTGGATTAGGCAATAGTTTTTTTTCTTTTTAAAGATTTTATTGTTTTTGACAGAGAGACAGAGACAGAGAGATAGAGAGAGAAGGGGGAGAGCCCAGAACAGTTTCCATAGTTGTACATAATCAGTTTTTTGGCATGGTTTTGTTCCACACAGGTGGGTGGCGGCCGCACAAGGCGGGAACCAGGCCAGGGGCCTCCCACGTGGCCTTGCCCCCGGCAAGAATCTAGCTGGGGGGCTCCCACATGTGAAGCACACCCCAGTTTAGCATATGGGTCTGCATGGGCCAGGGCTGGGACTTGATCCTCGGTCCCCGGGGCTGCAAAGTGAGCGTTTAACCCGCTGAGCCACCCCAGCTTCCCGTTTCATCATTTTCTGACAAAACCAACAAATTATACATGTTAAAACAGTGGACTTTTTATTACATGAATTATATCTTAAAAGATAAAATACTGACTGGATAACCAAAGAATGAATCAACTTAATAAATCTGCTTCCCTGCAACTGTGTAGGGAGCACGTCATAATCTCTGATTCCTCAGCACTGGGTTCAGGGCAAGCTACACGGTAGCGGTCAACACATGGGCATTGAATGAATATTGGGCCTGAAGGAACTCACACAGTAGAGCACACTGCAAAAGAAAAACCACCCATAAGTGTAAGTTTGTATGCTCACACTTGTGCATAGAGCCATGACAGGGGCAGGACAGTGCACCAAATAAAACCCTTGATTCCAGTCCCAGCTCTGCTTGTAACTCACTCACTGTGCAGCCCTTGGTAAGTCCTTCCCTTTGCGGGACTGTTTGAGGAGTGTGGCCACCCCAACTTAACTTAATTCTTTCTGTCAACGCTTCTATTTCTGAAGTTCTCCCTAGAGACAGGAAAGTGACTTGTATTTACAAGTACCAGAGTAGCTTCCTAACTCCCCTAAGATAATAATAAGTGGCAAATGCCTATTTAATATTAGCCTAGTCACTGGCCTTGAGCTTGCTTTGCATTTGTTTTTTCTTCTTTAATCTAGGAGAGCTAGTCATTCCTCTGGGTTGGTAAGGCAACGTCTCTAAAGGTAACAGGCTAAAAGGTCCTAATCCACATCTTGTCAGTACTTAGTTGTGAGGACTTTAGGCAAATTATTTCCTGCAATCCCCTGAGGTGTAAAATAGGGACAGAAGAATGAATAAACTTCATTTGACAAGTGTTCTTTGAGGCCTAACATATGCACAGCTTTGTTCTAAGTATTGAAGGACTGTAAAGGTTAACCAGACCCATTCCCTGTGCTCTAAACTCATGATCTTTTTAAGAGAAAGGAAGGCAAGTGCATTTGCACTAGAAGCAAGTACTACCCAAACCCAACGTATTATTTTTAAGGGAAATTTGAGTAGGAGGATGGAAGAAAGGTTACTTCCGATTAGGACATGTTGGAATCAGCAAGGGAATTCTGAGAGCAGACGGGCTCATTCATCGCTGTGCCGAAAGCCACACAGTGTGACACAAAACCTGTATCCACGTGCGGGGCTTCTGCTGGTGGGTAATGGGTAACGAGAGGCAGGAGATGGGTCTCCCGAACCGCAGTCAGGAAGAACGATGGGGAACGAGGAAGGGAGAGGCTACGGTCACTGCTGCCCACAGTCCCACCGGAGGCACACAGACCAGACGATGGTGCCAGCCCGAACCTGGTCTGATGAATATGGAGCGAAAAAACAGATGAATGAATGAATGAAGCCATGAATCAATGAACGACGCCCCGGAGGCTACGGGCTCGGGTGGGAGCAGGAAAGGGCGTGCGCCGCCTCGCTGATACCTGCGAAGCCGCTATAGTGAGCCCCAGGCTCGTAGTGCCGTCGGCCAGAGGACACATCGTAGATGCGGCCGAGCAACGCCACGTAGAGGCCCGGGTCTCCAGGGCCGCCGCGGTAGCGGGCCAGTTCCTCGGGCGTGACAAGGCGCCAGCCGGCGCAGGGGCTCCACCAGCCCGCCAGGCGCGCTGCCAGCACAGCCGCCGCCGCCGCGGCCAGGCCCAGCAAGAGTCCACGCCCGCCAGGCCGCTGCATGAGGAGCCAGCCGCACACGCTCCGCGCCTCCCAAGTCGCCGCCTTTCCGCCCACAACTAAGATGGCGGAGAAGCCGGCCGTGACGTCACTGGCACCATGCTCTCTCGCCTTTGCCCTCCGGTTAGTGACGGACAACGGAGGACTCGATGGGAAAAGAGCCTGCAGGAAGCTCACGCCTTGGCTCCGACCCTTTCTCGTGCTTTTTCAGCACAGCTAGTGAACGTGGAAGAATACTGAGGAAGTGAGCAGCTAAAGCCTTCTTGGCTTGCAGGTTGCCCGCCCCCAACAAAGATGGTGGCCAAGGGGGCGGAGGAATGACGCAGACACTTTGACAGCCGCGCCCTCTCGGAACTCCGGGTTCCACCCTGGGCTGAGGCCGTCCTCGCTTGTCCTCTCACGACAGCTGGTAGATAGAGTCCGCTTGACGGCGCCTTAGCGACAGCAAGCCTCGCTTGACGGCGAGGAAGCCGGAAGCCGCTGCCGCCGTCGTCCCCTCCCCGTCCCCGCCCGGTCCCCGCTCGCCAGGTGCTGTCGGAGGTTGACAGGTCGAGGCGGGGAGGCGGCGGCAGCAGCGGCAGAGCCGGGCGCCCGAGACAGAGACCCCATGGGGAACGCTCCGAGTCACAGCAGTGAAGACGAGGCGGCAACCGCCGGTGGCGAGGGCTGGGCCCCGCACCAGGACTGGGCCACGGACTCAGGCACGACCCCTGGCCCGGGCCCCGCGGCCCCGGCACTGCCGCCGGCGCCGGTGCTGCTGGAGCCGGCCCGGCTGCGGGAGGCGGCGGCTGCGCTGCGGCCCTCGCCGCCCTGCGAGTCTCTAGTGTCCAGACACCACGGTGCGCTGTTGCGCTGGCTGGAAGAGCGGCTGGGCCGCGGCGAAGAGTCCGTCACCCTGGAGCAGTTCCGGGAGCTGCTGGAGGCTCGCGGCGCCGGCTGCTCGGGCGAGCAGTTCGAGGAGGTCAGAGCCGTCTGGCGATTGCGGGGCGGGGGCGGCGGCCGGGCGGTCGTCCCAAGGGCGTGAAGTGGTGGGCGGTGGCTTTGGAGAGCCCAGGCAGGAACCCATAGGGTCCCCTGGTTCGGGGAGTGGGAGCTTGGAGGTGCCGTTACTTAACTGGAGGTTACTTCTAGCCTGCTCAAAACGGGAGCGGTTTATGGATCTCCTTCACCTGCCTTAGAAGTGTAGACTGGGCCGTCCTTGCTCTGAAGTACTGGGCAAGCCCAGATGTCTTTGCATGTTGTAGTACAGACATTTGTGCAGTTGCCTGACGCTGGATCCGCTTCTCTTTGGAGCTTCCTTATCAGGTTCTGGAACAGTTTCAGGGAAAGGAGATGTAGTGATCAAGGGAGTGGCATTGAAAACCGTTGTCTTATTGGCCAGTGGGTTTTTGCAGAGCATCTTCTGAATTCAGTGTGGGCACCCTAATGTATGTAGGAGGAGAGTAGCAGATCCTGGAAAAACTCACGTTCTAAAAGCCATTCTCATCACTTAAAAACTAGCATTTCCAAACGATACATTTGTTTTCAGATCCTTGAATATTTTTTAGACTTCTTTAAGCCCCCATAGAACCTAAAACTGACAGGCAAATACCAGGTTTCCATGTGAATACTTGTAATTATATAGTTTTGGGCACAATTACCAACATCATCTCTATTAAATTTATCGACAGTGAGGTGATGTGGCAACAAAATGTTATCCTTGGAGGGGATCTAAGGAGTTAGCTGTACTGAACACTTCATTTTAGAGTTAAGATCCAGGTTCGTGCAGTGAATTATTGGCAGAACAGACTGTCACTTAGGTTTCTTAGTTTTTATTTGTTTGTTTGTTCTATATCCAACTACCTCCTTCTTGGGTCCCTGTTTCTTTAACTCCATAATGTTATAACAAAAAGGTGCTTAGTTTTTGGAAATGAGCAAGCCACGTAGAATCTTCATTGTCAACAAAGCGTCTGTAATAAAGCAGTAAACTGACAGTTATGTGTAATGCCATTAAAAAGTGGTGCACATTTTAAAACCAGAGCCTTTTAAAATATTTTAAGAATGTTTTCCTGTACATGACCAGAATTCAGATAATGTGATTTGTATGTTTCTTCTATTTCCCTTTAAACAATACCTTTAAGGCATCCCAACTCTTGAAAATGTTGGTCATATTAGTTAGTGAATGGTTCCCATTTCTTTTTTTTAAAGATTTACAGTATTTTATTGTTTTTGACAGAGACAGAGAGAGACAGAGAGAAGGGGGAGGGTCCAGAGCAGTCTCCATAGTTGTATGACATCAGTTTTCGACATGGTTTCATTCCACACAGGTGGGAGGGGGTCGTGCAGGGCAGGAACTGGGCTGGGGGCCTCCCGCATGGGAAGCACACCCCAGTTCAGCATATGGGTCCACACAGACCAGGATTCGATCCCTGGGCCCAGGGCTGCAAAGCGAGTGCTCAACCCGCTGAGCCATCCCGGCTTCCCCCCATTTCTTTTTTTAATCACAAGTGTACCCATAACACTTTCCACTCTAGTCCTAGGTATAGTATGAGAAAATGAAGTGCCACAGTGCTGGGCAGATCTGTTGCATTGGAACATTTCAGAATTGTCCAAAAGAGAATGGAGAGAAACTGTTTACATTGTGAGAGTATCTGACAGGAATAGAGCTACTGGTGGAGTTTACAGGAGTCCTGTAATGGAAGGCCAAGAAATAAATCCTCGAGGTGAGGTCCAGAAATCATGCAAGGGCTATGATATTCAGTCATTCATTGAGCAAATATTTGTTGGCCATATACTGAGTGCCAAACACTTGAATAGTAGTGGGCAAAACAAATACATTCTCTTAAAGAGTATGTAGTACTGAAAGAGACTCTTCTTAACCCAGTAATTATAGGTATGGTGAGTATTATCCAAGGGAAAGTGTAAAGGAAAAAGTAGCAGGAGTATTTAACCTCATCCTAGGGAGTCAAGGAAGACTGAGAAAGTGACATTTCCGTTCATATTTGAAGGATTAAAGCAGGCAAGGAATAGAAGATATTAGTGTTTCAGGTACAGGGTATCACTTGCATAAGTCCAAGGTCCAGAGAATAGAGAATCTGGAAGAATAGTATGTTGTACGAGGGCTAGACAAAACTGCTTCAGGGGACAGAAGATCCAATACAATGATAGTTTAAACAATAAAGATGCTGCTTATTTAAAAGTCCAGGTAGGCAGTTCAAGGTTGATATGGCAATTTCACATTCATCAGACACCTGGCTCTGTCCATCTTGTGCTGTCATCCTCCACAAGCACCTTCTGCTTAGTGGTCCAAATGACTCCTTCAGCTGTCACTTTCCACATTTCTACCAGCAGAAGAGGGAAAAGGGAAGGGAAGGGTCACTCCTCACCTCTTAAGGGCATGGCTCACATCCCATTGCCCCAGACCTGGTTACATCGCCACACTTAGCTGCAGGGGAGGTCAGAATATACCTGTATTCCATGGCCATATATTCAGCCAAAAAACAGGATTTAATTACTGAGGAAGAGGAGAGCAGATATTGGGTTAAAGTTACCAGTCTTTTACTCATGAGGCTAGATTGTGGAATGCAGGAGAACAGGGTTAGAGACATAAGCAGGGACCAGATCATGGGAGTCCTGTGTAGCCTGTGTTAAATAGGAGGCTGGGAACAGGGGTGTTTCTCATAAACTGCCATGATGGTTGTGGTTGTCTTTTGGAGAAGTTAGAGAAGGGTCAGTTAGAGAAGGGTCAGAGTGGACCCAGGTACATCAGTTAGGAGGCTATAATGACAGTCCAGGTAAGAGATGGGGTGGTGGCTTGGGCCAAGGTGGCAGCAGCTAAAATGGTATGAAGGGGACAATTTTGAGAGCTATTTAGGAAGTAGAACAAGCAGTTCTGGAGACGTAGGTATGGGTGAAGGATTAAAGGAGAAAGGAATCACGGATGACTCTGATATTACTGACTTGACCAGTTGGAAGATGGTAGGGCTTGAGAAAATAAACATTTTCAGGAAAGGAAGATCTGGAGAGGGAAGATGAGTTCAACTTGGCCATGTTGAGTTTAATGTATCTGTGAAACAGTTAAGAAGAAAGCTGGTTGGGTATATGAGTCTGGAGCTTAGGAGAGAAGACTACATGAGATACAGTCATCTATTTTCACAGTAGCGTTTCATGAGAAAATAGGCACATTGTTTCCTCTTATTCTGAAGAGGGTTTTCTTTCTTTCCATGACCAAGAGTGAAAGGACTGTGCTCTTTGAGAACTTAAATCCCGTAGAAGTAGTCCGTGGACTGTTGAGTGTAGTTAAAACCAGAAGTCATTCAGCCACTGTAACTAAAGAAATATCTGGGAAGAAAAGGCTGTGAATGGTTGTACCTTCTTAGGAAACACAAAGGCATAGTAGTCATATATGCAGCATATAGAAACATTAAGGAGTCATGAGCACAGCAGTAAGAAAACTGGTGATTTGTAAAATGTGGAGCTTTTACTTTATTTTTATACAAATCCCAGGGACAGTCTAGAGCTGTGTCACGAGTACTGTGCCACAGAACAATCAAAGGATGTGCTTGAAACTTGTCTTTCACATCTGTATAATTATCTCACCTTACCCTCCACAACATATGCAAACACATGGTGTCCAATAACTTAGGCCAGCCATGCCAGGCAGGTGGGTGACAGCAGCCACCAAACTGAGGAGGAAACCAAGGACTCTGCAGGGAGGGGTCAGGGACTTAAGTAAGATAGGAAATTCAGCTTTGGCACTAACACTCAAATGTGGGTCTTCTGACTCCAGATCCTACACTCGTTTTTCTTTAAGGGACTGGTTCTCTGTGATTCTTCTTCTTTAGTCTCAAGAATAAATAATTCTTTAATTCATACTACAGGTGGCCTGGCATGGGAAATCCAAATTGGAGAAAAAGCAACGTGTATATTTCTTGAAGCCTATTTACCTTTTTTTAGGTTTGGAGTGGGGGCAGTTGGGGCTTGGGTTGGTACTAAAATTTGGTGACTCCCACTGGTTAGCACTGGTTAGTTGAAGAGAGTGGTTCTGACTCAAAGTAAAGGCTTAGATAAGATTTAAAAACCTAGTGATTGTGATAATCTTACAGTGGTTGTCTTGTCTATAAATAAGGGGTAATTATATTAGTAATATAAAAACCTCTACTATGCATTTGATTTGTTGCTCTAAAAATAAGTCTGTCCTTTAACTTGAATCAAGTACACATTTCTGTCTTAGTTAATTCCACATCTTAGCTTCTGAAAATGTATTGTGATAGTTTAATACAAGTTTAAGGGTTTTGTGAAATCATAAAATGTCTTTATGGTAACAACTAAAACAATGAGTTATTTCCCTTCACTTCATGAGACCTCGCACAGTAAAGCAGGTTATCATTGGTGCACATTATTATAATGCTAAGAGTTTCCAAGTTTTATGTGTTGGTTCTCTGGACTGCTAATTTGCATTGCCCTTGTATCCACCCAGCTGTCTTGCCTTCACATTCTTCTGACCTCAAGTTGCTTAAGGTGGTGTCCTAAAGAAGTACTTGGAGTTGTGCCATGGACCAAAGTCTGAAACATTATCATTTTATAGTGCAACACACCTTTTCTAATGGTGGGTGTGGCCCATGCAGGACTCTGGGTTGCTTCAGGGAGCAATATTTAATTGACTCCTATGTGGAAGAAAAATAGAGTTAAAATTAAATTCTTATTTGACATCTGAGATTAAAGATTAGATATCTGTGCCCTTAATATGACATGCTACCAGGAAAATCATGTAGATTCTAGGGCAGAAAAAAGTGCTGAATACAGGATAGTAGCTTTAATATGGCTTTAAGGTGGGAATTTAATATGAGTAGATCTTATTTTATTAGTTTACTGTATCAGCTTTGGTGCCTACTTTGTGAAATTCTTTGGGTTATAAGCTCTGAGAGAAGGACCATTTTAATTTATTTATTTATTGTCTCAGCACAGTCCTGGCTCATGGCCAGTGCTCAGTAACTGTTTTCCCCTCAGCTGCCCTCAGTTTGATTTAACAGATTGAATATGTGGAAGCAGTCCTTCATCTTCAAACTCATATTTTATATTCAGTCTGTAACCTTTTAATAATAAGGTGTTTCTTGACATTGGAGAAAAGAGTTAAATATAGTTTTACTAAAAACTTTAAAAGGTTCTTAGTCACTTAGGTTTAGAGGAAATTTGGAGAAAAATGCCATCTTGGTGTTATGTCAGAAGTATTAATCAAGTCATTTGGAATGGCTCTGAGCCCAAGAAATATGCATTTAGAATTACGGAGATGTAATTCTCTACCCTCTCAAGATACAGTGTGAGAGACCTGTGTGTGCACCATAAATATGAAACAGGCTACAGGCAGAGTTTACCCTCAGCTTGGAGTCTGCAGGGGCTCCCCACTGCCCCAGAGATCCTCTGAATGGGTGGCCTTTTCTCCTGTGTGACCTCACCTACCTCTGTCCCCCTGCACAAGACCTGTGTCCTAGCCAGTGGGACGGACACCTTCCTTGTCCTGTGTGTTGACCTTGCTTCTCTCAGTACTTCAAGATTCCCTGTCAGGGAAGCCGGGATGCCTCAGTGGGTTGAGTGCTCGTCTTGCAGCCCCAGGGTCCGAGGATCAAATCCTGGCCCTGGCCCATGTGGACCCATATGCTGAATTGGGGTGTGCCCCCAGTTCGGTTCTCACCGGGACGAGCTTCCCATGTGGGAGGCCCCTGGTTTGGCCACCAACTCTTGGGGGAGTACCTCTCATGTGGGAGGCCCCTGGCCCAGTTCCTATCCTGTGCAGCCCCTGCCTACCTGTGTGGAACGAAACCATGTCGAAAACTGATGATGTACAACTATGGAGACTGCTTTGGGCCCTCCCCCTTCTCTGTGTCTCTCTCTGTCTCTGTCTCCGTCTCTGGCAAAAACAATAAAATAAAATCTTAAAAAAGAGATTTCCTGTCTTGGTACTATCACCTGGTCTGGACCAAGCCTTTCTTGTGGCATAATTCAGATGGCTTCTGTGCAATGGTGTCTCCAGCCCCACCCACGAAGCTGTTTCCTGGTCTGTACGGCTTACTTGGTACTTAGAGTAGTGTCTGGTCTTGTTCTGCAGCGAGGCTGTGAGGCCCCCCTAGCCATCTGCCTGCGTTCCTCCAGCATCCATGGAGCCTTCAGTAAGTGATGGCCATTAAATGGTGATGAGGCCATGTAGAAGAGAAAGGTCCTGGGTGAACTGGAGGCTATTTTGGCTGTGAGTGTTTGTCTGGTGGGGATGGTGCTATTGGCTTCTTTTGGAGAAATTCATGACCCAAGAGAGCTATGGAGGAAAGGTCATAGCTCTGATTGGCCTATTCCTGATTTCCAGAATGCCACTTCATCATGTACTGTCTTGCTTTAGACTTCAGTGGCTCCCCATTGCCTTCAGAATCGAATGCTAGTCTAACAATTACCAGTAGGTCTTTTATACCTTTCCACTCTTATCTCCCAGTGCTCTTTAGCCAGCCACGTCCATTCACTGTTTTCCATATACGTGGGAAACCTACCTTTTGTTTCCTTTCTCCCTGCTTCAGCCCTTTGCTTCATCCTAAGCTCTTTCTACTTTCAAGGACTACAGAGAAGCAGTTAATAATAGCATGGAGTTTGGGAGAGGCCTCACCAAACCAGGGCTTGAGAGGCTGTAAGAATTTGCCAGACAAAGGAAGAAAGGGATATTTCAGTTGAAAGGTACAACATGTGGAAATATATTGAAGTGAGAGGCAGTGTGGCGAATTTTGGAAATAATACTCCTTAGGCACCTAGTCTAGAGTCTGAGTTGGCTGGTGCCTTAGTAACCATTGCATGCAACCTGTCCCCCACGAAGAGATCCCTTCTGTAACATCCCAAACAGATGGGTAGTTAGACTGTTAATGGTGTAGCAAGTTACCGCTTTATGTCTACCCATTCCACAGTTCTTTAGGCTGAGCTTGAGAATTGGGCCCTGGAGTTCCACCCTCTTTAGGCCACATGACTTTGATTGACTTACATGACCATTCCGTGTCTCAGTTGCCTCACCTATAAAACGAGCATAATCTACCTCATGTAGTTGGTGTAAGGATTAGATTAAGTAGTTCATGTGAAGCACCTGCAACAGTGCCTGGCACATGCTTAATGCTCAATAGATGTTGCTATTGGAGCTCTCTATTGTTCTAGGTCCATACTAGGATTGTTTACACCATCTTCTATTACAGCCCTTTCACAGTCTTACAGATGAATAAAATGAGACCTTAAGTGATAGTGACCTTCTCAGTCAACATGTGGCAGAACTGGGACCATATCCAGATCTCCGGATTTCTGATGGAGTGTGTTTCTCCCAAGTTGAACCAGCGTAAAGCCTTTATTGTATAAGCCTGATGCATTGCATTCTCCTGGTCTGAGCCTACACTTCTGGTCTGTGATGCTTTGGGGCACATTCTCATCTGTGTACCATACTCTTGATCCCAGTAGTGGTAAAAGAGGGTCAACAGGAAGAGTCTGAGCCTTATCCCATGCTGCCTCCCAGGCCAAGGCAAACCGATGGAAGTATGCAGTTGGCCAGCCCACTTTTCTGTCTCGTCTGCAAGGTGGATCAATAATGGCCTTCTAACTAGACTGTAATAGCAGTTCTTTGCTGTTTATTAGGCATAGTCTTCTTTTGAAATGTTTGGATCCTCAAAAGCTATGACGAAAGGTTGGGCGGAAGGGGAATTGAGACTTAGGCCAAGAGTCTTGTCCCAGCTCTCACAGAGAGTAAGCGGTAAATCTGGCATCATATTCTACTAACAGATTTCCTCTTAGCCCGACTGTGGTATACTTTCTATTTCTCACACACTGGCTAGCATAGTGCCTGCACTTAGCTGCTGTTGAATAGTTGTGCTGTGGATGGCAAAGCATGCAGCAGGTGTGACAGGAAAAGACCTGAATCAGGCAATGAGGAGGAAGAGTCCAGCAGGTCAGGTTGCTGCTGCCTGCATGGATACTGTGCATGGATATCGATTCAGTGGAAATAGGGACATCACTCTAGCTTTAGAAAGGCAAAGGTAGACTTGCTTTACTTTGCAGTATTCTACTAGGTCTTGTATATTGAGTTGAGTTTTGGTCCCACGTTCTGGGGCAGTGAGAGTCAAACTGTTTCTTTAGTGGTTTGGAAATCTGTTTAGTGATACATTTTAAAAAGTGAAACAATAGAATGGAATAGAAAATATCAAAGTACATTGTATCTGCTAAGAGAAAGTACTACATTGTTTCACAAAAGTTTTATATCAGTTATATGTATACTAGATCATTGATACAAAATATGTTTCTTATAGTGATCAGCCAGTTAAACAAGAAGCACTGTGCTGAGGTTTATTGTCAGATTGGAGGGATCCCAGAGGGGACAACCAGGATGGGAAAGAGACTAAAACCATACTAGATAGAGAACTGGTTGAAGAAAGGGGGAGTTTGATAAAACTCAGTACCTGATCAATGTTTTCAGTGGTCTAGAGGCTGTTTGGGGGGCAGAGGGAGCAGATGTGTTCTGAATTGTATCACAGGGAGGTAACATCAGGAAGGCAAATTTCCATTCACTATGTAAAGAGAGTTGTTGCTATCAGAACTGGCCAGAGATGTAAGTTTCTCATCACTAGTGTATGTCACAGAGACCCTGGAGAAGGAGTTCAAGTGGTATAGAGGCATGTATTTTAAGGGACTTGGTCCATTCCAGTATGAGAGTTTATATAGATCTGGGTTGATCAGCCCCCTCACCCTTAATATTCTCCTGTGGCCTCATGGTACCCTCACTGTAAGATCTGAGCTCCTCAGCCTGCTGGGTTCTCGATTCTGACCTCTGTCCATCTCTTCCCCTACCCCTGCCTCTTTTCCAGCCACACCAAGCAGGTTGTATTCCTAGTTCTCACAGTGCGCTGTGCACTCTGCATCTATGTTTATACACTGTCCCCTCTACCCAGGATGGCCTCCTCGTCTTCATATGCTTGTAAGTTCCTAGTTGTCCATTAAAGCTCAGTTCTAGGATTGTTTCCTCAGGGTCATTTTTTCCTGAATGCCCCTCTCCCTCCTCGGCTTCTGGTAACCTGGAGTGTCTGTTAGCTCATGGTGTTGTGGTTGATAGTGTGGGGTCCCAAATCATACCAGGGTTCACAGCCAAGCTCTGCCATTTACCAGTACCAGCTATGTGGCCTTAAACAAAATATTTAACCCTCTGTCCATTACTAGTAAAAAAGGGTAGGAACTACTACTACCTTTAGGGTTGTTGTGGAAAATGTGAGTTGAGCCTGGTGAGGTGCTTAGAACTTTGCCAGGTACCTGGTAAATGCTGAGTAAATAGTGGCTATTATAGTTGTGTATGCTGTTACTTCTATTGTTATAAGAGCACATCTATCACATTCCTGCTGTTGGTTTACAGATCTGTCTTGTCCTGGGCTGTGAGGATTTTAGAGGGCAAGGACTATGTCCCATTCATCTTCATATGCACAGAGCCCAGCTCAGGGGCAGTTATTCATGGCTGCTTATCAGATAGTGTTGAATGAGTATGTGAGTTAATTGGGTTCTGTGAAGTCCTGTGGGGAAAAAGTAGATGTTAAGTGTTAGAATTTAAAACCTGTACACTTCTTTAAGGACAATTTCTTCATGTTAGGAAACTATGTATTGAGTTAGTGAAGCTGTTAGCAGAGCTATTCTGATTTTTTTCCTCACCTCAAATGTCTTGGTTTTTTGTTTGTTTGGAAGATATTTTTATTTTATTTATTAATTACCCATAGATCAACACAGTCTGTTAAAAACAGCAAAAAAGTCTCTATTTTTATAGCCTTGCTTGTATAGATTTTTTTATCAGCAATAAATGGCAGGAGCTATGCAGGATGTTGGGAACCAGACAGTACTTGAGATGCAGGTAGCACTAGATATGTGGGAATTTGGTGGGAGCAGGACTTGAGATTTAGGGAGAGCAAGGCTCAGTTTTAACATTGATGTGTTAACATGGGCACAGGTTGCGGAGAGGAAATTTTAAAGATTTAGTTTATTGTTTTTGACAGAGACAGAGAGAGAGAGAGGGAGAGAGAGAAAGAGAGAGAGAGAGAGAGAGAGAGAGAGAGAGAGAGAGAGAAGGGGGAGGGGGCCCAGAGCAGTCTCCATAATTATATGTCATTAGTTTTCTACAGAGTTTCATTCCACAGGTGAGCGTAGGGCTGTTGCAGGGCAGGAACTGGGCCGAGGACCTGCTGCCTGAAGCTCACCCCGGTGAGAACTGAACTGGGGGACACACCCCAGTTCAGCATATGTGTCCGCATGGGCCGGGGCCCGGATTCGATCCTCAGACCCCGGTGCTACAAGATGAGTGCTCAACATGCTGAGCCATTCCAGCATCCCCAGGAAATTTTATAGATGGAGGAAAGAGATGGAGCTAAAGAAGTTTTAAGCACTTGGTCTGCAGATTAGAAGGAACCCCCTGGGGTTGTCTGGTCAAAGGAAGGAGAATGGAGTCCTGAAGAACATGAGCTCTGGAGCCTTGGATGCAAATACTGGCTGTGTGACCTTGGGCAAGTTATCTGACCTCTCTGTACAATTATAAAATGGAAAGTTAAAAGTAAGTGCATTACTCTTATAAGGAATAAATGGTACTATGTACAGTACCTGAACTTAGTGAGTGTTTAAATGCAAATGCAAAACTTTTCCAAAACATATAGCATTTTCAACTGAATTACAGGGTTACAGCTATGAAAATATTAATAAGTGACTTTTTCTTGCTATTTTTAATAGACTCTGTTGATCTGCAAATAGTTAATAAATAAAATAAAGAGAACTTTCAAACAAACAAAAAAAACAAGACATTTTAAGTGAGAAAAAGTACCGGTATCAGATCAACTCTACTAACAGCTTCACCAAATAAATAACGTAGTTTCCTAACATTCAGAAAGTTTTACAGGGCTGCAGTACTAATGCTCTCTGACCTCAAATCAGACAAATATTATTTTATCACGAGGAAGTGGAGAGGTAGCTGTTGTCTGGTACTGTAGTGTTCATACCATGGGGAGATACAGGCTGGGCTTCTGTTCTACCTCCTTTCCCACTGGCTCCGCTTTTTGTAGTAGAGTTGTGCTTAAAATGTCTTAATATTTTAAAATTCCCCTTTATTCTTACAAAAGTGACATATGTAGATTGCCATATTGCTACTATTAATGTCTTCATATTTGTTCAGGTTTTTAAATGTATGTTCATATGTACGAGGGCTGTCTGGAAAAAATCCAGTCATAAATACCTCTATTTTTCATATTACATGGCTGGATACTTTCTGGACAGCCCTCACGTATACACATATACAGTAGACTCTTTGTTAGTCAGAATTCAAGCAACCAGGCACTCTCGAGCAACCAGCAAAATATCAAAGAAATAGTACTACATTTGTTTGGCCTGGGTGCCAGTTAACTGAGAGTCTACTGTATCTATATCTAGTACCAATGTGGGAAGTGCATATTTGCTTTTTTTAATACTAACATGAGATCATTCTCTAATATTCTTTTGTAACCTGCTTTCTCAATGAATGGTTTTTATCTTTCCATATCAATTCATTTCTATTTAATGCCATTCCACATTCCAATTTGTCCAATTGTCCCAGAAATCTTTTTATGGCTGATATCAAGTCTGAATAAAATTTTATTTAGAGAGGAAAAAATACTACAATGCTTTAAAAAGTTCTGAAACTACTCATCCAGTCCCTCCCATGCTTGAAATGAACATTTTAAAATATTTTTTATTTTGATTTATTCACAAAATAAAGAGTCCGTGAGACTTGTATAAAAAGCAGTGGCCCCCTGCTCTCCTACCCAATGTGTCACTCCCCAAGAATAATCACTTTTCAACTCTAGTTGGTTCTTTACTGTTTACCTGTATATCACCAAATCACGTGTTTATATTACTTTATTATGAGTTTTCAATTTTAGGCTTTATCCATTTTACTCCCACCATTGAAAGACTTCAGTTGTCTTTCACCTTCCTGTACTTGTCTGTAACCTGCACAGTTCCTGTCCTCCCAGTAGACTTGTTTCAGTTTTGTTTCGATTGCTCTTCATGTTTGCATGATTATGTTTATGTAAATTTATACATAGCTGGGTCGTGTAGTACTCTGGGATTACTTTTCCTTTCTTACACACCTTTCTGTTTTCTCTGGAATTAACAATTGAATTGGTACTTTTTATTTGCTTATTTTTTGTCTTTTATCATTTAATCCCAGATTTTCTGTCAGTTATCTAAATCTCTTCTCACACAAACATTCAGTACCAGAACACATGGGTATTCTGTCATTTTTGTTCTCAGTGTTGTGTCCCAGAGCCTTCTGATCTGCCGCAGTCTGGACTTGCTCTTCTCTCGTGTGCTGTGAAGGTGTCATCTGGGATTCAGTTTTTCTCTTGGTCAGATGCTGACCTTCCTCTTTCTTGGCATAGTCCTTCATTCTGGTGGCCACATCCTCTAGTAGTTTTCTGAATAAGAGAGTATTAAGAGTTTATTTTTTTGGAACCTTGCATGTGTAAAAATGTCTCTTCTACTCTTACAGTTGATGGTGTTGTGGCTTCATGTGACTTCTGGGTTAGGAGTGTCCCCACAATGTTGGAGGCTCCCATTGCCTTCTGGCTTCCAGTGTAACTGCTGAATCACTTCTATTTTGATTCTTGACCTTTTACATGGAAACTGTCTTCTCTGTGGAAGTAGGAACTTCTCTTCTCAGTGTTATGAAATTTCATTATGATGTGCTTTTATCCATTGTGTAGGTTATTCAGCCTCACAATCAAAACTCATGCCCTTCAGTTTGGGGGAATTATCTTGAATCATAATGATTTTGCTCTCCTCCTCTCCATTTTTTGTGTTGCCTTTTCCTGAAAGTCATTACTTGCAAATTGGACCTCCTGGACTAGTCTCCAGATTTTTTTTCTTTCCCAGTTTCTACCATTTTGTCTACTTGAAGAGCATTTTAGCCAACATCATCTTCCAGCCTAATGAGATTTATCTTCCAAAATCTATTGAAATTTTTATTTTGCTGTGCTTTTTAAATTTTAAGAGCTTGTAAAGCTTTCTGAGTAGCCTGTTTTTAATAATAACATCCTAATCTTTCATGGTCGCAATATCCTTTTGTATTAGGTAGCGGTGGGAGCTGCATGACTCAATATACCCCTGGATGGTGTACTTTAAAAAGATGACTTTTGTGGTATGTGAATTAAAGCTCAGTAAAAATGTCTTTTTAAATATTACTCTGCAGATATTAATGATAATCCTTTTGACGTTTTCTTCTCCTTGCATAGTCTTTTCTTTTCTCCACGTTGTCATTTCTGTTTCATGTTAAGCCTTAAATGTCTAGTGGTCCTGGGCTGTCCATCATGTTAAAAGAACGGAGGACTAAAACGGTGGGTGCTCTGTGCACCTGGCTTGTCGACCAGTGAACCTCACTGCGCAGTGAACTGCGGGGCCCTTGCTGTGAGAGCTCTCCAGGGCCAGCCCCTGGAGGTCTGCTCTCTTGGGCTTGTCCGGTGCCCTGGAGAAGACTCTTCCAGTCTCTTGTTTGGAGGGAATGATCCTGGCCATCAGCATTCTGGGAACCCTCGGTGAAGGCTGAGTTGTAAACCCTTAGTGTTTAAAAATGGATTTTCCTATTTTCTGTGCAGTATTTACTCTTTCAGCTGTGCCTGCCAGTTCCTAGTCCAGAAACACTCTGTACTACTCTCTCCAGAGAATCAGCCCCCCAAACACCTGCCAACATGGGGGGAGAAGATCTGGGGATATGTTTTTTTTCTTTTTTTAATGGAAAATTTTAAACATAAGAAAGTACAGATAAGAGCTGAATGAACTCCCACATACCTATTAGCCAGTTTCAACAATTACCGACTTAAGGCCAATTTTGAAGTAAATATTTTCAACCACAAATATTCTATTTCATCTCTAAATATTTCTTTATGTATCTCTAAAAGATAAAAACTCTGTAAACACACACATACACAATCTCACTATTACCTTTTTCCCCTCAAAAAGAAAACCCCATCGATTTCTTAAGATCAGCATTTATTCAGTCAGTTCTGCTTTTTAAAATAGACTTCACCCCAATACCTGCACTTGCAGCAGTACCTATAGCTAGCTACCCACTCTGAGGCCTTTTAGAGTCCTACAGTGTAAAGCACTGGCTTCTCAACATGGCCCTGTCCAGCTTAGGTACTTCTCATACAACTGCTTTCCAGCTTCCAAACTTTTGTAGCTGCTACATACATTATCTATTCTTTTTGTCCTTGTGCTTAAAAAATCGCTTTATAATATTGTTCTAGTGGGACTTAAGGAGGGAGCAAAGGTAAATGCATTTGTTCAATATGACATCGTTGAACACTTCTGATGGTTGGTTGTCCAGTTTTTGCTCTAAAGCCTTGAGCGATGGAGTGGACATTCCTTCCCAGAGCCTTCTAATCCATCTTTATACCCCACCCACAGCAAACAAGTTTATCTTTAGGATGAGCTTTTCCCCTCTGACTCCTATGCAGTGACCTTCCCATGACAGTCCATCAGATGTTTGAACAGAAACATTCTGTTCCCACCAGTCATCTTTTCTCTACACTGCAGATCCCGTGGTCCTTCAGCTGTGCCTCCCGGTCAGCCTCCAGTCTTCTCTCCGTCGTGGTCTCTGTCCTCTGATCTCTTCTGTTTCTTTTCCTTTTGGTGTGTAGCTCCCAAACGAAACTCAGCTTTCCTGATTAAGTCTAATCAGAAAAGAACAGGTTAGCTTCTCTTCCTTAGAATGGCATACCTTGATTAGTGTAGCTTTTGACCATATCAACTTTTTGATGATCTTGTCAACTTGAGTAGAGGCCAAAAGTAGGCTGCGATCCTTCTCTCACATGTTGCTTTTAATCTCTGTCCCCCATTCTGCGTTTATGTCTATGGTTTTTGGACCCAAACATAGGGATTTACATACACTCTTATTAAACATTGCATTGTTCAGAGGTCTGTGATGGAAATAGAGGGTATTTGTGTCAATCATGAAACCTCAATGGGACATTTCCATATTTCATGAAGGAGGGAAATAAGCAAAAGGACTAGGAGTTTTAAGGAAGAGAAAGATTTACTTAGAAAGAGGGAGGAGACTCCTAAAGTATTTCCTGGTAAGGAAGATCTGTGAATGAGTGTATCGGCAGGAAGAATGAGGTGGTGAGGGAGGTCTGTGAATGAGTGTATCGGCAGGCAGAACCAGGTGGTGACGGAGGTCTGTGAATGAGTGTATTGGCAGGAGAACCAGATGGTGAGGGAGGTCTGTGAATGAGTGTATCGGCAGGAAGAACGAGGTGGTGAGGGAGGTCTGTGAATGAATGTATCAGCAGAGAGAATGAGGCCACTGATGAGGGAGGGATTGAGATCTGCGGAGAGGGGGCAGTTGCTCAATGAGGAAAGTCTTGAAGGACATGAGAGGGAATGGGGTCAGGGGTACCAAAGGAGGCAACATTGCAAGTTATAAAGGAGAAAGGGAATGCTCTGCACTGTATGGGGCTCTGTTCACCTGTGACTTAACCCATGCCGGAGCCTGAGTTTGGAACATTTGCTCCATCTTTCAGATCAAGAAGCTGAGGTGTATTGTGGTAAAGAAATGTGTGTGAGGTCACATAGCCAGCTAGAGACAGCAGGATTTAAACCAAATCCCATGCTGTACCCAGCTCCCCAGATGGCCTAGGGAGCAAGTTAGATTATGGTTAAAGGTTAGTGAAAGCAGTGCTGTGAAGTAGATAAATCAAATTGACTTTCCTTCAGAAGAGTGTTTAGAACATGCTTGTCCAGCTTGCAGCCCACGGGCCACATGCGGCCCAGCATGGCTTTGAATGTGGCCCAACACAAATTTGTAAACTTTCTTAAAATGTTATGAGATGTTTTTGCATTTTTTTTTTTAGCTCATCAGCTATCATTAGTGTTAGTATATTTCATGTGTGACCCAAGACAGTTCTCCTTCCAGTGTGGCCCACGGAAGCCAAAACGTTGGACACCCCTGGTAGAAGGAAAAGAAAGCCCTGCTAAACCTGAGGTGCTACTCTAAGGCAGTTCTTTCTAATTCTAGTTTTGTATTTGGCACTTTGTAACCAGTTGAAATATTTTGCAGTGGTTGCTTTCTGCTGTAATTATTTGAGGGGAGGGTGATTACTCTCTTGAGAGAGAAAATTATATGTACATGTAGAAATACTTATTTACATACATTTCTGCAAAGCATAATGAGTTACTATCCAGAATTTGGTTTTTAAATGATGTATGGAGACTCTTCCCATAACTACAATGGGGACAAAAATCACTGGTCTTGAGAATTGTAAAAAAAAGAAAAAAGAAAAAAAAAAAATCAGGATTTGAAACATATTTGATCTTCTTGCATGTTTTGTCTTGTAGGCCTTTGCCCAGTTTGATGCTGAGGGTGACGGTACAGTTGATGCTGAGAACATGCTGGAAGCCCTCAAGAATTCCAGTGGAGCTAATCTCCAGGGGGAGCTGAGCCATGTCATCAGACAACTGCAGGCCTGTTCTCTTGTTCCAGGTAAGGCCCTCATCTGAGTGCTGAATGCTAAAGAATGCTCTCCTAGAGCCAAAATGAACTTTGTTGTACTGTCAGTTGTAATTAGGCAAGCTTGTGGGCACCGTAAAATAAATGTGCTTCTCCAAGAGTCTTCATTAGCCATGTGATCTGAATTAGTAGTGTTCAGTATAATTGTCTCTTGTGTTTCACAGTACAGTGATGGTTGGACAGTCCTGCTATTTTATGAGCGTTTGTCACGAGACTACCTACTTTCCTTAATGGATCTCTTTATTTTACTCTCTCAAGAAGCCTTTCCTGTCTTGGGGATGTCGGGATAGCTCAATAGGTTGAGCTCTTACCTTGCAACTGCGAGGTCTGGGGATTGAATTCCAGCCCCAGCTCGTGCAAACCCACATGCTGAACTGCAGTGCAACTGGTAACCCCCAGGAAGGCTGCCAAGGTTCTTGCTTCTCATGAGGGAGAGCCCCACATCCACCTGTATGGAATGGAACTATGTCAAAAAACTAATGATGTACAACTACGGAGACTACTTTGGGCTCTCCTCCCTTCTCTCTGTCTCTCTCACCTTCTCTCAAACAATAAAATTAATCTTTGAAAAAAAGAGAAGCCCTTCCTGGCTTGTATGTAGTTATTATATGTTCTCTTAGCATCCTTAGCGTCTCTTTTTTTGCATATTAACATTGTAATTAGTTAATTCATTACTTAATTCTTTGTTAAATGTCTGTCTTTACTCTCATACTCTGAACTCTGTGAGGGCAGGGACCTTCTCTTTTATTTCTGTTGTGTCCTCACATTTGGCACATTAAAAAAATATAATTTATTTATTTATTTATTTATTTTTGAGAGAGAGAGAGAGAGAGATACAGAGACAGAGATTGAACTGAACTGGGGGAACTCCCCAGTTCAGCATATGGATCCGCACGGGCCAGGGCCGGGATTTGATCCCCTGTCCCCGGCGCTGCAAAGTGAGTGCTTAACCCACTGAACCATCCCGGCTTCCTCATTGGCACAGTTTTGGCGTATGGTAGGCACTCAGTGGTTATTTTGTTGTTGTTTTTTAGAAAGTTTTTACTCTGAAATTAAGTAAGAATAAAAATAGCTTGAAATTAAGCAATACTTCTACACTGTACATATAAAAAAACTTCATCTATATTTTTGTATGGTATCTTTTGGGGGCTCAGAAGACAGAATCATAATAAAATTACCTTTTTGTTCCCAGTGAGAAACAATTAAAAATGAAAAAAAACTATACATCAACCTTTTAGTGTCTGATTATCTTATCTTATCAAAGAACTTTCCTGCTTTGTGCAGTTGATGTCATAATATTTAGTGTAGAGCATTGCCCTTGACCTCTCTGGCTTATGTTGAGGATGTATTGATTTAGGGAAGAATGGTTTCTGTATCCTAAAGAATGCATATTCCATTCTTCCTCAAATTGTCTTTAATTATATAATTTTTATAAAGCATATAGGTAGTGTGTACATGTTAACTTTTCCTACTCTGGCAGTTAAAATTATGCTTTGAATCATGTTTAACTGTCTTATATCTTGACATTTTTTTATTTCTCCCATGTTTGCATTACCAGCATGTAGACAGTATCAGGAGCTTTATTTGGACACTTCAAAGGGATATTTTGGGAGGAGAGGAAAGTAGGGGGAGACCAGGGAACAGATAATACTTAGTGTACTGTTATTCTGGGTGACTGGGGAGAGAGGGAGATTAGGTTAGAAAAATCCGGAGTCCATATCCCAAGGCGCTTACATAGCAGGGTTGTGATTTAGGACTTTATACTCACAATTTTCTATCAACACCCAACTTAAAAGAATTGTTTATCACAGTCTTAGGACAAATCTTAGTAAACTGAACTCACCTCTCTGGAGGGATTTTAGTTTCCTAGTTTCTCTTTCTAACCATGGCTGAAACTTGTTTCTTTTTTATCTCATGGTGTTGGTACTTTGTGTTTAAAAGAGAGACAGCACCTTTACTGCTTATTTCAACATATGAAAAAAATGATCCCATTACAAGAGTCAGTCTGTTTTTTCATAGCAAAGGAGCAGATCCTTGCAACATAAGCAGTGTCATAATGGGAGGTTTGGGCGTCACTGTAGGAGTCTGCTGAGAAGTGCAAAGCTGTAAAAGGAGGGCAAGGGATGGCATAGGCTTGTGAGGCTTGGGCATCAAACCGCTGTTTCCAGGGTTTGTGTAAGGGGCTGGTTAAAATGGGCTGCTTCAGGTGTAAAATTTCTTCTCAGCCTCATGTTTAATCCTAAAGTTAGTGCAAAGTTTCATTGTGCTCAAATAATCTGTTTGTTTTGTACTTAAAAACAATTTCTTCTACAGACTTCTGGAGTTTTGCTCTGGGTGCTGCTTATATGTGTGTGTTCGGTTTGTGAAAGTTCATCAACTGATACAATTGTAATATATGTACTTTTTGTTATATATGTTATGGCTCATTAGGAAGTAAAAAAAGAAAGAGTCTCCCCAAATCTGAAGTGTATTTGAGCTCCAGGAAAAACTGCCATATCTATCCTAGTACTCCTCTGGGTTCTGGGCCCCTCAGGTCAGGGCATATCATTGTAGGTTATGAGGAACCATGGAGGATTTTAGACAGGGTAGACATGGTCTGTTTGTGTTTTTGAAAGATTACTTGGGTTAATGCCAGACAAAGGACAGCCAGGAGAGCCACTTTGAAAATCTGGGCAGGTGTCTGAACAGAAGCTGAGGCCAGAGCCTGGGCAGTGGCCAGGGGGATGGACAGATGGGGAGGACTCCAGAGGAGTCACACTGGGAAGAAAAAGCTGGAATGGTGGATGGAGCACTTGGAGGTGGTGCAAGGTGCTGCTCCCAGTCCTGAGCCTTTTTTGTAATGCTGATGTGTTATACAGGCCTGCTTTTCCTCAGTTGTACAAGGAAACCAGTAGCTTCAATGCCTTCCCTCCCCCTCCCCCAACTATTGTAAGAACCAAATGAGGTGATGTCTGTGGAAGTATCTGAAAAACTATAAAATGCCATCGTAAATTGTGGTCAGGGTAGGGGTTGTTTTATCATTATCTTTGTCTTGTGTAGTTTATTATTATAAAAGCTGTTATGCTTTTGCTTTCTAATGTGATAAATTCTTTTTTTTAATATTTATTTATTTATTTTTATTGCTTTTTGACAGAGAAAGAGAGAGATACAGAGACAGAGACAGAGAGAGAACTGAACTGGGGGAGCTCCCAGTTCAGCATATGGTTCCGCACGGGCCAGGGCCGGGATTCGATCCCTGGTCCCCGGCGCTGCAAAGTGAGCGCTTAACCCACTGAGCCATCCCAGCTTCCCTGATAAATTTTATTCCTAGTCCATATTCTATATGCAAAACTTCTTTAAAAATTCTAGTTAGTATTTAAATGCTTACAAATTTCCCAAGTTTGATTTGAAATAAATAATTATTGTTTTAAATCTTCTAAATTTTGTTACACTCAAATGAAATTGTTAAATTGAGGTTACTGTTTTATTTCTTAAAAACTGGTTTTGATTTTTAAATAATTAAAGCTGAAAGTATCAATGAGGATGTTATTATTATTGTTAAATTTATTGGGGTGACATTGGTTGGTAAAAATTACATAGGTACCAAGTATACAATTTTATAGTTCATCGTCTGTGTATTGCATTGTGTGCTCACCACCCAAAGTCGGTTCTCTTTTCATCACCATATATTTGATGCCCCTCCCTCCTCCCCACCCCAATCTCCCCTCAATGGAGATTTGTAATGGCTGCTGCTTTTTTTTTAAGAAATTTTTTAATTTTATGTTTATTTTTACTGTTTTTTGACAGAGAGAGAGAGACAGACAGTTACAGTGAGAAGAGGGAGGGCCCAGAGCAGTCCCCACAGTTGACAGCATTAGTTTTCCATATAGTTTCACTCCACAGGTGGCTGTGGGGCTGCACAGGGCAGGAACTGGGCCGGGAGCCTCCTGCATAGGCCCCAGCAAGAACTGAACTGGGGGCACACCCAGCTCATCATATGGGTCCACATGGGCCAGGGCCGGGACTTGATCCTCAGTCCCTGGGGCTGCAAAGTGAGCACTTAACCCACTGAGCCATCCCAGCTTCCCCCATAATGGCTGCTTTCAATCCAGCCAATTCAGATAGGCCACCAGGCAAAGGATGTGGGAACGATTGTGGTGGGTCTTGAAAACAACAAATGTGGATTTTTGTCTGATTAGGATTCACAGACATATTTTCGGAGTCCAAGGAGGGACTGGGTGTTCACTCGTTGATGATCCTGAACTTCCTGCACCGCAACCGGCTCTCAAGCACCGTCATCCCCTACCCTGTGCTGGACCACTGCAACAACATGTGCACCATGAGGGCGTCTGTGCTGAAGGAGGCTCTGGATCAGCTGGTACAGAAAGAAAAGGGTATGTGTGTGCTGGGGGGAGGGTGTCCTGAAAGTCCTGCCATCATTTCTCCCAGACATCATATTTGTTAATAGGATGAGCCAATCCTTCTCCCTGCCTTTATTTCTGAAAATATAATGGTGACCAGGTTGTCGCATAAGAATGTGATCTGCTGGCTCTTTCTTTTATTCCTTCCTTTCTCTTTTCTACTACACTCTGTCCTTCCCTCCCTTCCTTCCTGTTTTTTTCCAAGTCTCTGCTCCAATGTGACTTTGTGGAGGCTTGTCCTCACTACTGTTTAATTAGTGCCCCATCCCCTACCATTTCCCACTTTCTGGTCACTATCACCTTTGCAGATCTGATGTAAATGGCACTTCTCATTACCTGAAGTTGCAGCATTATTATTTACTTGCATTTTGTCTGTCTTGTTCACTTTGTTATCCTTAGCACCTGGAACTGTGCCTGCTACATAGTGGGTACTCTGTGAGTAACTGTTGAATAAATGAGGGAAGCCATTACCTCACTTAGTGATGGCATCAGAAGTTGATATGTGAATAGACAGGTCTGTAGAACATAATGGAGTCCAGAAATAGACCTAAGTACATGTGGGAATGTAGTACCAGATATAGCCAGCATTACAAATCAGAATGGAAAGGTGAATTAGTCAACAGGTGGGTTTAGGGCAACTGGTTAGCTGTTGGGAAAAAATTAAAACTAGATTCTTAACCCATTTTATTCACTAAAATAAATTTTAGATGGATCAGAAAGTTCAACTAAAAAGAAAACTATAAGAGCATTAGAAGGAAATAGTTCCACATTATAAAAATCCTAACATAGAAAACCCTTTCTAAGCAATACATGCAACTCAGAACTACAAAAGTTTAAATGATTTAGACTCTATTCGAATTTAAAGTTCTATGCAGAAAAAAAAAAAAAATTTACAAGCAGGGTGAAAAGAAAAATGGCATTTGGGAATAAAAATGTTTGTAACATATTATGACAGACTCAAATTTTTTATTAACCCTGACCTTGGGCAATTACTCTCTGTGCTTTAGTTTCCTCATCTCTAAAATGAGTTAATATAGAAAGTGTGTAGAGAGGTGTCTGGCTCACAGTAAACACTCAGTAAATATTACTCCTTATATGTGTGTATATTTACATTATATAATGTACGTAAAATATATAAATTGATAAGATTTGTGACCCAGTAGAACATAGATAAGGGTAGGACCAGCTCATATTCAGAAACACAAGTGGCTTACAAACAAGTAGTTTAAAAAGTCTTACTCATAATTAAAGAAATGTAAATTAAAACCATAAAACACCACTTTCTTCTCTTGGCATGGTTTTGCAAATCTATTGATGATTTAAGTATTATACTATAACGAACTCATGGAGCAGTCCTTGGCCAATTGCTGCTTTATATTGGTTCTTTGGAAGAATATTTTAAGAAACACTTATTTTTCTAGGGCTGAGATGCCAAGCATATTTCTCTTAGATACAGTATTTTAAATGACCTTTTTTATCTTTTGTGAAAGAGATGTCATATGATAACATCTGGTTTTCCCTGCAGAAAGCCCTGGAGATCTAACTAGAAGCCCGGAGATGGATAAACTCAAGTCAGTAGCAAAGTGCTATGCTTATATAGAGACATCCTCCAACCCTGCCGACATTGACAAGATGACCAATGGAGAAACGTCCTCCTACTGGCAGTCAGATGGCAGTGCCCGCTCACACTGGATTCGGTGGGTGGTGTGAAAGGCCAAGAAAATGACCTGCTTTCTTTCTCTTATCCCATTGATGTGTTAAAAAATTCTTTTTTTTAATTTTAGAATGTTTTCTAATTAATTGCCCAGTTGGTTTCTTATTGTGACTTTCTGTGAAGGTGCTTTAATAATAGACTGACCAGATGTACTGTTTGAAATGGGACAGAAAACAACAGTACTGTCCCGTATTGAACAGTACATCTGGTCAGGCTAATCTCACTGGGTTTAATTTAAGGTGCCAGTAGACTGACCATATGTACCATTCAAAACGGAATAGTACCGTTGTTTAAAATGGTATGTCTGATCGGCCTATTTATTAATAATAAGTAATGGAAATCACACAGTCATGTAACCTGGTTCATATATTCATAAACATGGATAATTTCTTTACTTGCTATTTTAATAGAGAAAATAGCATTTGACTGATATTTTATGATATTGATTTCAGATCTTTTTCATTAGTTTCTTAGAAAAATTAGTATCATAAGGGGCAAGTACTTTTCTTAATCAGATGTGATTTCACTTTTTAAGATCCTATTCTGTATGTTTAAAAAAATCTCTATGTAACTAAATTGGCTAGTTTAGAAGAGGAAGAGGGAATGGTCAGGAGTCCTGGAATTTAATTAATGACAGCAAATTGGTATTTCTAGAAGTTCTAAAGCTGCTATCAAACTTTTCATCTATCCCTTCAGAGAATGGCCTAATTTCAGTTGGTGGAAATAAAAATAATTATCATGTCTTCTCATAGAGGATAAAAATGATCTTTAGCTATCTAATTAATGGATGAGGAAATAACACTTAGTTCTTTGGATGCAGTTTAGAACTTGCTTCTTGCCAAGTAAAGGGATTTTGTTAGGATGTTCATATTGTGCTTTCCTGCCTATACTAATAGCTTAAAAGGAAATATATTAATCTTGAACAGAAATGAATTTTAGAGACTTGGGAAGGTCATAAGGACTTTAAAACTAAGAGTCAGAATTTCAAGTTTTTTGGCTTTAGGAAAGTCAGTTTTGGGGACTATCAAATAAAAGATCTTGGAGATGAGACTTGTAGAACCTACCAATTCTTGACTTAATGAAACATTTGTAGTTTCTGCTCTCCATTTTTTTCCAGTTTAAAAATGAAGCCAGATGTTGTGCTTAGGCACCTGTCCATTGCAGTGGCCGCTACTGACCAGAGCTACATGCCGCAGCAGGTGACAGTAGCTGTGGGGAGGAATGCCAGTGACCTTCAGGAAGTCCGCGACGTGCACATTCCCAGCAATGTCACCGGCTACGTGACACTGCTGGAGAATGCCAACATCAGTCAGCTCTGTGAGTCAACCAAGACACATGTTGCCCTTCTAACCAAGTAATCTCTTTTAGCGGGAATATGCCTGAGATGGAGAAGTTGTTAAGTTATTTTTTGGAGATTTGATTTGCTTCTCATGATGTACATGCAAGTGATCATTATTTCATCTGTTCAGTTTTTTTTTTAAAGATTTATTTTATTGTTTTTGACAGAGAGACAAAGAGAGAAGGAGGAGGGCCCAAAGCAGTCTCCATAGTTGCACATCATCAGTTTTTGACATAATCTCATTCCACACAGGTGGGCAGGGTCTGTGCAGGTCAGGAACCAGTCCAGGGGCCTCCCGCATGGGAGGCACTCCCCTGTGTGCTGGGGACCAAACTGGGGGCCTCCTACATGGGAAGCTTGCCCTGGCAAGAACCAAACTGGTGGCCACACCCCAGCTCAGCATATGGGTCCACACGGGCTTGGGCAAGGATTTGATCCTCAGATCCCAGGGCTGCAAAGGGAGCTGCCATCCCAGCATCCCTGTTCAGTGTTTTTAAAAATTATAGAAAAGGAGTAAAATTCTTTTTAAATTAAAAATGTTCTTATTTTCTTACTGAAGAATTACAAAAATAAAGATAAAAATTACTCTGAATCTCACTACCCAGAGACTGTCACTTCGAATTCGTTGGTGTAGATACTTCCAGACCTTTCCTTGTATGTGTGCATTTATGTGTGTGTGTGTGTGTCAACACACACATATATATGTGCACACATTTTTTAAAATAAAAAATAGGGTTTTGTATATGTATTTACATCTAGCTATACATGTCTTTTTATGAAAATGGTGATATTCTGTACATGCTCTATTTTAATGTGTTGTCACATAATATATTCATGCACACCTGTATTTAGTGTTGTAAGAGTATGCCTTAATTTTAACCAGCTCTTTTATTCTTGGACTTTTAGGTTGTTTCCATTTTTATACTATTGCAACCTTGCTTCACACATAGCATTTTGGAAATAATCACAATTCTGTGATTTCTTTTCAGGCTTATTTCATTCAGGGAACCTGAATGCTTCATGTTTTGTCTCATTTCTTCTAATGTTTTCCTGGGCCAAAAGCAGTGTTCTTACTTTGCTCAAAGGAACTGAGGATTAGGGAGGTAGAGTCTTTGTGTCTCACCCCTAGGCAGAGAAGTAGTTAAGCTTGTGGAGTAGCAGCTTCCTGTCTTATACTGTGGTGGCCTTTTCTCTAAGTTGTATCCTTTTTAACTTTTCATCTCTTCCTTTCCAACCCAAATAAGAAATCATGACAACTTTTAAAAGTGAGTCATGCCTATGTCATCTATTTGGACTTGATTATTAAAAAGTATTGCTTATAACTGCTATGAGCCAGCTGTTTTAAACTAAATCCAAATTTCAGAACTCTAGGAAAAATTCTAGGAATTTTTTCTTATCATATATTTAGTCAGGATTTTTTTTTTTAAGATTTGTTTTATTGTTTTGACAGAGAGACAGAGACAGAGAGAAGGAGGAGGGCCCAGAGCAGTCTCCATAGTCATATGCCATTAGGTTTTCTACATAGTTTTATTCTACACAGGTGTGCACATGGCGGGAACTGGGCCAGGGGCCTCCCACATGGGAAGTGTGCTCGGGTGGGAACAGAATCAGGCGCCTCCCAGTTCAGCATATGGGTTTGCATAGGCCAGGACTCAATCCCCAGACCCCAAGGCTGCAAGAGAGCACTCCACTGCTGAGCCATCCCGGCTTCCCCAAGTCAGGATTTAAAATACGTTCTCTGTGTTAATTTTTAAAATTCATAAATTCCTAAGAAAATTTGTGATGTATAGATTTAAGCTACCCTTAATTTTACTCATTATTTAAAAAATTCCTTAGATTGGTCAAATTTTTTTTTTAACAAGTTTATAATATACTAGCTTAATTGCAAAAATGTTATTTCTGATAGCAGAGTATATCTTCAGTATTTTCTTTTTGAAATGTGAATTGCTATCTTGCTTTTAGTTGGAAGCCTAACATTTGTTGAACTATAATCCAGTACTGAATTTGTTGTTTGTGCTTGACAGATGTCCAGATTAACATAAAGCGTTGTCTTAGCGATGGATGTGACACTAGAATTCATGGTCTGAGGGCTATTGGCTTTCAGAGAGTTAAGAAGTCTGGGGTCTCAGTCTCAGATGCTTCTGCAATATGGTATTGGTCTCTGCTGACATCTCTGGTGACGGCTTCCATGGAGACAAATCCTGCCTTTGTCCAGACAGTGCTGCGCAATACTCAGTAAGTCTCTCTGCTTTCTGTTTTATCAAGGTGTCTGTATTCTCCCCTAACCCTTTAGGGAGTGTCACTGAGCAGCCTTTGGTCATCAGTCATGGAGACTCAGTCACTAGCTAAGCCCAGGTGCCCTGTTGTTCCCTGTTTGTGCCTTTAGCTCCCGTCGTGGGAGGAGACCACACGTGCCATCCCTGTTCCTTATCCATTGGGGAATACTTGCTCACATTTACAAGTATATAGCACTTTATTTGACAAAGCGCTTTTAGATGCTGTGAATTATTTACTGACTTTTGCTATGAAATTACCTACAAAAATTATCCCCACTTTATAGACAAGGATATTGTGACCTTCCCTGAGTACATGACCAGACAGTTGGGGGATCAGTTTGAAATGTAGGCCTTTGGACCTCAAAGTCCAAAGAGGGCTCTCTTTTTACTAATGAGTAAAATATTTTTAAGGCTATTAAACTAATTTATTTTTCAATGTAGAACACCTTTGAAAAATTTTTTTTAAAAAGCTGTTAGGGCAAAAAGACCCAGTAGTAACATCGAAGCAAAAACAACCAGCTTTAGTAGCAATGAAGTATTGGTATTATATGTATAAGTTCAATAACTGATAATAGGCACTGTTAGTATAAGCTATCAAAACACCAGATAAAAAGAGATTATTAATATTTTGTTCTTTAGGTGTCTTTTGAGGTTTGTTGTTGCTATTACAAAAAGACTTTTCAACAAATAACACTGGTAACAGTGATAGATCTGAAAGGTAATATTTGGTAATACTCCTTCCTTCCTGTTTTAATATATTTTTAATTTTTAATTTTTTTATTTTTGACAGAGAGAGAGAGACAGAGACAGAGACAGAGACAGAGAGAGAACTGAACTGGGGGAACTCCCCAGTTCAGCATATGGTTCCGCACGGGCTGGGGCCGGGATTCAATCCTTGGTCCCCGGCGCTGCAAAGTGAGCGCCTAACCCACTGAGCCATCCCGGCCTCCCCCTCCTCCTGTTTTAATACTCAGAGAAATATTTTAAGTACAGTACACAGAATTTTTAATTCTTTCTGAGCCATTTGAGGGTAATTTGCCAACTTGTTTACCTGTCATCCCTGAATACCTTAATGCGTATTTCCGACAGACAAGAACATTCCACTAAACCATTCAAAATCAGGAATTTATTATTGATATTTATTTCTGCCACCTAATCCTCAGATCTTATTCAAGTTTTTCCAGTTGTCCCAGTAATATCCTTTTTTGAAAAGGAATCCAGGCCAGAATCATACTTTGCATTTCATTGTCATGTGTCTTTAGTTTCTGTCAACATGCAACAATTCCTGTCTTTCCTTGACTTTTATGACTTTGATCCTTTTTAAAATTATAGATGAGTTATTTTGAATAGTGTTCTTCAATTGTGATTTATCTGATGTTTCATCATAATTAAGTTGAAGTTCTGTATCTTTAGCAGTAATATAATAGAAGTGATGGAGTGCCCTCCTTGCATCTCACCAGGTGACGTGCAACTTCATACTGTCCTGTTACTAGTGCTGGCGTTGTTATAACAACTTTGATCCCTTGATAAAAGTGATGTCTGCCCACCTTACCCACTGCAGAGGAATTCGCTTTGTCTCTGTAATTTATAAATAGCTTTGTGAAAAGGTACTTTGAGACTACGTAAATGTCTCATTCCTCATCAAAGTTTATATTGGTATGTACTCTTGGTTCCTGTTTTATTCACTGGATTACAATCTTTCACAGTGTTGATGCTCAGATTGTCCCAAGTTTGGCCAATGGAAAATCTTTCAGTTTGGTTTATGTGTCCTTTTGATATGTCTTACTCATTCTTGAAACACTTCCTTAGTTTCCAGAAGAACAAGATATTCCAGACTTATCTTGAATGTTCTCTGCGTTAGTCCTAGAATCAGCCATTTTTCTAAGGAGTCATGGTCCCTTTAAGTGGAAAATGGTATTAAGAACTAAACAAACTGAATGTTCTCTGCCTTAGTCCTAGAGTCAGCCATTTTTAAGGAGTTATCATCCCTTTAAGTGGAAAATGGTATTTAGAAACTAAACAAACTGAACTCTTTGCTGTTGGGGAATTGCTTCTCTCAGGCTCTCTCAGTGGACATAACTAGTAAATATATGTTTGTATATAAATAATATACACATTTACATTTATATTTCTGTATCTGTAATACTGAAAACTCTGAGTTTATAATGAAACTTCCAATTCAAATGCAACACTACAGTGTTTATTCTAGTTTTCTTTCTTTCTGTATTTGTAATTCTCTTCTCTGATAGTGAGAAACCTAGCTCCCATCATCCCTGATATATTTGTTTAATCTATCCCAGTCCATATAACCAGTCTCCCATCTCCCCAGCCCTGGTCTGCACTCCCTCCTCACCCCATTCCTGCCCCAGTGCCCTTTGCAGGCCTGCTGCTGTGGCTTCCCCTGTACAGAAGCTCCCATGACCAATGCAGCATCACCCTTCGTACCCTACTTGGCACTTAAATTTTATGCCAGGCTGTCTCTTTGTGCAGATACCTTTTTCATCCCACTCAGTAACCCACCCCAGTACTTCACTGTTGGCTACGATGGTGCCCCACCCACCCAAGCACACATGAGTGCCTCCTTGTACAGCCCCCCATGATGGACTGCATTTTTAGTAAGAGACAGAAGAAGAGCTTGCTCCTTATTTTTGTGATGATAAGCCAAGTTATTGAAGAGTGGGTATTTAAAGTTTATATTCCGGGGAAAGCCGGGACGGCTCAGCGGGTTGAGCGCTCGCTTTGAGGCCATGAGGACCGAGGATCGAATCCCGGCTCCGGCCCAGGCAGGACCCACGTGCTGAACTGGGGAGTTCCCACAGTTCGGTTCTCTAACTGTCTCTGTCTCTGTCTCTCTCTCTATCTGTCAAAAAGTAAAATAGAAATAACTATGCACT
>PVKE010000230.1:0-39785 GCA_004027555.1 Craseonycteris thonglongyai | reverse complement strand
TAAAAAAAAAAAAAAAAAAAAAAAAAAAAAAAAAAAAAAAAAAAAAAAAAAAAAAAAAAGTTTATATTCCTAACCAGTTGTAATATTTAATCTGCAATGTTATTTTTACTCCTAACTTTTAAATACCAGTGTTCTAAAACTACTCAAAAATTAAAAAAAATCAATGTAAAAATAATGAGTAAAAAAATAGTAAAAAATATGAAAAAATAAGTAAAAAATAATATTATGAAACAAACATGCTTACATGTATCAGTGGAAAGTCAGTAAATCATTACATGTCCCTCATGTGCATGTGATCTCATAGATGAACTGCATTTACATGTTGCTGTCCTACTGGTGCAGCTTGTATAGAGGGAAGAAATGAGACCAGAGTGGAGGCTGATAATGTAAGCCTTGCTGTACTGCCTGTATTTTGAAATGTAGAAATAATATTATTTCTGGGATTCTCATTACTGTTATCATAAAATGACTGTCAGTTGTACAATTTTGAGTTGTTTTTACATGTCTTCAAGTTGTTCAAGGTATACTCTTCACCTAGCACAGTGGCTGGTGGAGAGTAGGACTCAGCCATATATTTATTGCATAAACTTGTTAGATGACTGCCAGTCCAGGGGAAGTAAAGCTATTGGGGGCTTCAGAAAGATAGATGTAAGCGAAGACAAGAAAAGAGAAACATTAAAGCACACATCAAAAGAGAAATGCTAAGGAATAAAGGCAGGAATAGAGAAGGTGGTGGGTACTGATATGTTTAGGAGAAAATTAAATTCAGGATGCATCTTTAGAATCCATAGATCTTAAGACTATAATTTTTTACTGTGCCACAAACTGCTCTGCCTCTGGGGTCAAGTTTTCTAATAACTCCAGGGGGGTTTTGGTAGAGTGTATATTTCTTTTACTCACACTACATAAAATCAACATATATATATATATATGTATATATATATTTTTTTAAGATTTATTTATTGTTTTTGACAGAGAGAGAGAGATACAGAGTCAGAGACAGAGAGAAGGGGGAGGGCCCAGAACAGTCTCCATAGTTGTACATCATTGGTTTTTCCACATAGTTTTATTCCACAGGTGGGTGGAGCTGCACAGGGCAGGAACTGGGCCGGGGTCTCGCCCTGGTGAGAACTGAACTGGGGCGTGCATATGGGTTCACACGGGCCGGGGCCAGGAATCGATCCTCGGTCCCCAGGGCTGCAAAGTGAGCGCCTAACCTACTGTGCCATCCCGGCTTCCCCTTAAAATCAATATTTGATCCCAGAGAGTTCAATAAGCTTTTACAGATTGAAAGGGAATTATTTTTTTTTAAGATTTTTATTTTTACAGAGACAGAAAGAAGAGGGAGGACCCAGAGCCATCTCCATAGTTGTGCTTTATCAGTTCTCAACATGGTTTCATTCCACACAGGTGGGCGGGGGGGCCACGCCGGGCAGGAACCAGGCCAGGGGCCTCCCGCATGGGAAGCACACCCCCTCAAGCCAGGAGCCAAACTGGGGGGCTAGAACTGAACTTGGGGCCTCCCACATGGGAAGCATACCCCAGTTCAGCATATGGGTCTGCACAGGCCAAGTCTGGGATTCGATCCTCAGTCCCTGGGGTTGCAAAGCAAATGCTTAACCCGCTGAGCCATTCTTTTTTTAAGATTTATTTTATTGTTTTTGACAAAGACAGAGACAGAGAGAGACAGAGAAGGGAGAGGGCCCAGAGCAGTCTCCATAGTTGTACATCATCAGTTTTCAACATGGTTTCATTCCACACTGCTGGGTGGGGGCCACACAGGGCAGGAACTGGGCTGGGGGCCTCTCGCATGGGAAGTGCACCCCAGTTCAGCATATGGGTCCGAAGGACCAGGATTTGATCTTCAGTCCTGGGGGCTTCAAAGCAAGTGCTTAACCTTCCCCTTCTCCAGAATTATTAAAAGAAGGTGGGGGGCAAGGTGAGAGAGAGAGAGAGAGAGAGAGAAGCCTTCTTACGTACTTAGCACTGTGACTCCTGGGAAAAAGTCTGTTTTATGTTGTATACCAGGTTCTATTTATTTATAATGAATAATCACAATAAGTTTCTAACAGTCTATCTTTTGTCTGATACTATAATTTTTCCTGAGTTTGTTCTGATTTTACATTTTACACTTACAGGAAGGCACTACAGCACATGCCTCCACTTTCCCTCTCACCTGGATCTACGGATTTCTCAACCTTCCTGTCTCCCAACGTTCTGGAAGAAGTAGACAGCTTCCTCATAAGGATAACTAGGTAAAATCAAGCTTGATAAGGTGGGGTTTTGGGGGAACGGAGGGCATATTAAGTCTTTTTTTTTTTAATTTTTAATCTTTTAAAGATCACTAAAATTGGTTCATTTTTAGTGACTAAGAAGAAAGTGAAGTCATAGTTCACCCATGTAAACTCTATTGTTTAGCAGTATCACCTGACCTTAGGAATCAGTAGTCCTGTGATTCAGCTAGAACAGGTATCTCAAAGTCCAAATGTAAAACCTCTCAGTTCGCTCAAATCCCCAGCCCTGGCCTTACTCAGCACCTACTTACCTCTACTCACAGGTCTGATAGGCCTGATTATCTATAAAACTGGGAAAGGGCACCTTGATAGTTTGATAGTGGCCTTGCTTAGTGTGGGGACACTTAGCTCTATTTCAGTGACCCCTGAAGACATTATTAGATTACAAACCCAACCCTGGGCCATTCTACACAGTTTTAAAAGTTTCATTGTAATGTGTTAAAAAAAGGCAGGGAAGTGTGCTGTGTAGTGGATCTAAAATACATTTTTAGTGCTTGAAGGAATAAACCTTTTAACTTTCTGGATAAGCCAAAACATTACCCAAGGCTTCTTAGGCATCATAGCAGGGGCTTAATGCAGTAGCTTATTTATTTTTGGTTTGCAAGTTTGACTTGTTAAAATTGATATTATTAATATTAGTCCTACGTAATGCTTATAGATGAAGGTTACAGAATTGAGGATTTAATTACCTGATTCTCTGGGTTGATTTAGTTTTTTTTTATTTTATCTTAAGGACTTTGAAAAAGTATTTGTAGTAAACAGATAGAAAGCATGTGGCAGATCAATGTTACTTTTAGTGAAAAGTGTTTGCTCTTGGTTTATAGCTGCTGTTCTACTCCAGAGGTGGAGCTGACTCTTCTGGCTTTTGCACTAGCTAGAGGAAGTATCGCCAAAGTGTTGAGTTCTCTGTGTACCATCACTGGCCACCTGGACACGCACTATGACGCCTCGTCCCTCATCTCATCCATGGCATCAGTCAGGCAGAACCTGCTCCTTAAATATGGTAAATGGCTCAGACACGCTGGACAAGTCACAATACCATCGTGAACATGGGACTTTCTGCATCTTCTTATCTTTTGGGGTACTTTGTGGACTGGGTTTTTACAGTTACACAATAATTCCTGGATGGAAATATACTCTTTGACTGGGGTTGGCAGGGAGAAGCGGATGTTGGTTCATTTATGGCAGCATCAGCGGAAGTCGACTGAGTGTCGACTAGATTGTACTGTCAAGATTTACTGGTCTAATCCCCGAGGCTTGGTGGCCATTGGCTCACAGCCATCTTTAGTAAGTACAGGAGTATCTTGTGTAGGCAGAGAGGGTTGGGAAGTTGGAGCACCTTTTATCAGGAGGAGGGCGGGAACTAGCCCTGACATGGTGCCAAGGATGGCTTAGACTGCACCCCTCTGCATCCCCATGATTGCTGGTTGAAAGGACATATATGGACATATGTACATTCATGCCAGCCACCACTTTCCCCTCCTGGGCAATCTATCTCAGCACTTTTCTGTTTGCCCAGGATGGGGCCTTCTGAACCTTGTCAACATGGGAGCCCGCACAGCTACTCCCAGATGACTGCAGTGGGCATGTGAGAAACAACTTACTTGCCGTTTGGCCTCTAGTGCTGAAGCTTCTGTCCACGAAATACAGTATTGGATCCCGTCCTTTTAGTAGTAGAGGTGTTACTGTGGTTCTGCCGTCTATGTGTACCTTTGCCTTACTATGAGTTAACTTAAGTTCAAGTTATTTTATTTTATTTATTTTTTACTGTTT
Source organism: Craseonycteris thonglongyai (assembly GCA_004027555.1). Taxonomy (NCBI): domain Eukaryota; kingdom Metazoa; phylum Chordata; class Mammalia; order Chiroptera; family Craseonycteridae; genus Craseonycteris; species Craseonycteris thonglongyai. The sequence continues at coordinate 35,718 of PVKE010000230.1, read as the reverse complement.
CTGACAGAGAGAGAGAGAGAAGGGGGAGGGCTCAGAGCAGTCTCCATAGTTGTTCGTCATCAGTATTCGACATGATTTTATTCCATAGGTGGGGGTAGGGCTTTACAGGGCAGGAACTGGCCCAGGGGCCTCCTGCCCAGGGTGGGAGCTGAACCTGGGGCCTCTCACATAGGAGCTTTGTCCCAATGAGAACCAAACTGGGAGCCTCCCACATGGGAAGCACAGTTCAGCATATGGGTCTGCATGGGCTGGGGCCAGGATTCGATTCTTGGACCCTGGGACTGCAAGATGAGTGTTCAACCCGCTGAGCCATCCCAGCATCCCCTGAGTTCAATTTTTAAAGTGAGACAACTAATGCCTTATAAATCCAGTTCCCCCTAAATTTGCAAAGGTCATTTTTTTTTTCAAGGAGTGGGGAGCCTGTAGCAGGTATGGCTGGAAAATAATCTCCAGAAACATTTTCAGTTTAGATGAGTAGTTATTTGGTCAGGGAACACTGGATAGGGAGAAGTGCTCAAGGGAATGTTTGTTGTTGATAATATTCTAGTTCTGGGTTGAACTAGAGGTTAATGGGTATTCATTATATTATTAAAACAAAGGAAAAAAGAAATGGTCATTATAGCAAAACTTGAGTTTTATAATTCTTAAAGCATTCAAAATTTGCCTGGAGGGGTTTTAAAGAAACAAGACCCCAAATCTTAAAACATATTTAAATGCAATTACAATAAAATTAATCATTAGCCCCAAAACAGTATCTTAGGAGTGTTTTCCCCTACCCTAAATATGCTGAATCTATGGTATTAATCTCTATCTTACATTGTGCTTTGTTTCTGAATAGCAGCTATTCCAGAGAGCTCTTTTTAAAATCACTTCGGGACATAAGCTGTACTTTGTTTCAGGAAAGAACAAAAGATGGTGTCAACTTTCATCTAATACTGCTTCTCAGTTTTAGCTTTAAATAGCTAAATGTTTAGTCAGCTGTCTGGGTGGCACAGGCACTCCGCTGTCTCTGATGTGCGCACTGGCTGTCATTGTGTTTGTAGCACTGCCTAAGGTGCTCTCTCCCTTTTCTTTGATCAGGTAAGCCCCTGCATTTGACTCTGCAGGCCTGTGACGTCAAAGGAAAAGAAGAGAAGTCGGGACCTGAAAACCTCCTTGCTGAACCATGGACGAGGGATGGTGAGTGGTGGACCTGTTTGTTTTCAGTGACTGAAAAGGGCCTCAGTGTGCTCGCTAGACAGCTTTGTTGAAATTGCACACTAGTCTTTGAAATTTTCAGAATATGTAGTTGTCATTTTTGGTTGGCAGTGGTCCCTGAGCCATTTGTGCAGTTTCTTTATCACAGCATTATAATCTGCTAGGTCTCAATCACTAATAACAATTTAAAAGTACTTGAGAGCCTTCAGTTTTGAAAAGCAAGGATTTTTCCTCTCAGAATACAGAAAATTACCATCTTTGAGTTCAGATTGTCTTTTTATTATGTTATTTTAAAGTATTAAGAAACTCAGTGGATCAGTAGTAGCACGATACAGCTGAAAACATACTTTGAGGAGGGTATTCCTTGCTGTGGCTGGTCTGGCATTTAAAGTGTGTGGAAGGAAGCCTCACTCCTTCCCGGTGTCAACATGATAAGCTGATGTACTTTTCCACATTGCAGTAGGCTCTTTTCCTCATCCCGAAGGGTGTTTGTGAGTCTCCTCCTCATCCATCTTGGCCAGCCAATTAGTCTCCTACATGTGTCCATTTCTACTCACCATCTTCCTTCAGATATTGCCAAATCAATAAAGGAAGTGGGCTCTTGCAGCAATTATCAGTCAGTGAAAGGAACTGGCCTTCCTGCTCTGAATCGGGTCTCCCCTTGGCTTTACTCACAGCAGTGCAGGCCTTCTGCATGCTCTGCGGTCGCCTCTTCTCTGCCCTGTTTCCTATGTTCCTTCTCAGTACCAGTGAAGCAAAGACCTCTGGGAGAACATGTGCTTTCCAGTTGCACCTCCTTTCCTTGGTGGTCTTCTTAAGCTGTAGACTCTTGCCCTTGACAGTCTTCCAGCAGTCCTTCCTGTGCAGCTCAGCCTCTGCACAGATGCTTTCTTCATTGCATCCATCTCCGGCCACTGAAGGCCATCACAGGCCAGCGTCACCTGCATCCAAAGTGGGGTTGGGAGGAGTTGGTGGCAGCAGCTCTCTGCCTTTTCCCTCTGCCCCCACCCAGGAAAGGCAAGACCACCCTCTGAAGAATTGGGATTTTTGTCTCTGGAGCATGTAAGACAGAATCTTCCTAAAACCACTATATGGTTAATTTTTTTTTAGGATCTATTTTGTTGTTTGAGAGAGAGAGAAAGGGGAGGGCCCAGAGCAGTCTCCATAGTTGCAGATTATTAGTTGTGACATAGTTTCATTCCAAACAGGTGGATGTGGGGCCCAGCAGGGCAGGAACTAAATTGGGGGCCATTCGCATGCGAGGCAAGAATCTTTGTCACTGAGCCACCCCTGTGCAGTTCAGCATACGGGGTTTGCTTGGGCCAGGGCTGGGAATCAAACCCCAGACCTCGCAGTTGCAAGGCAAGCGCTCAGCTGCTGAGCTATCCTGGCATTACTAGTTTTTGTTTTGTTTTGTTTTTTTAATACTCTCATCATTATCTACTGAAAATCCTCTCTTTTTATTTTATAATTGTTTTATAACCATTTGAAATCATACATCCCTCTCTATTTTTCCTCTTTAAGGATTTTATTTTTTTAAAGCAGTTTTAGGTTTACAACAAAATTGGAGAGAGGTAGAGATTTCCCATATACGGTTGTCTGTCCCCACACATACATAATCACCCCCATTATCCACATCACTCACCAGAATAGTGCATTTTTTACCAAGGATGGACCTCCATTGACACATAATAGCCCCAGTCCACAGGGCTTACTCTTGGTCTTGTACATTATGTGGGTGTGAACAAATTTATAATGACATATATCCATCATTATAATATTATACAAAGTATTTTTAGTGTCTTAAAAATCAGGATATGGATTTGTAACACTATTCTAACTTGGAAAGGACCACAGGTTTTTCTGCAGCTATTAGGAGCATTTGCCAGCTCTATGCCTGGCCTGACCGGAATACTCTGTTGTTCTCCCTGTGTCTTATCCACCTCTCCTCCCTGGTATGGATGGGCTTTGTAAACTAGTCATAATTTCTGGATTTGTTATTTTTGTTGTCTGTGTGGGGGTGTGAAAGGGTAGGGGGAGGGGACTCAGTTTCTCCTGGACACTCCCTCTACAACTCCCTCTACAGTGTTTGTGGCTTGTAACTCAGATTAGGTTTTGATCTCTCCTGCTCTGCTACAAAACTGAGCCTGAGGAGATGAGTGGGACAGCTGGAATTCCTCACTGCCAGAGCTATTGGGTTTGAGGAGTGATTTGTTTCATCTTCTTACAAGGGGAAAAGCTCTTGTCACTGGTGCACTGGTGCACTTCTGGTTCCCCACCTATAGGGAAGTGTCAGTTCTGGACAAGCATCATTTGCTGCACAGCCTGCCAGAGTGTCAGCTGTGGCTACTGGTTTGGTATTTATTTATTTTTATTTTTTTATTGTTTTTGACAGAGAGAGAGAGAGAGAGAGATACAGAGACAGAGAGAGAAGTAAACTGGGGGAACTCCCCAGTTCAGCATATGGGTCTGCACGGGGCAGGGCCAGGATTCGATCCTTGGTCCCCAGCGCTGCAAAGCGAGCACTTAACCCACTGAGCCATCCCGGCTTCCCCTGGTTTGGTGTTTAAAGGGATACTAGGTGCTGCCAATAGAACCGGAGAGGTAGATTTAGTGAGTTCTTTAAGTCTATGATTAGTTGTTTTTTTTCATCATTTTAAGAAAATAACTTAGGCAAGGGTCATGGTGTTAAGACAAATGTAGTGGGAATGTTGGGATGGCTCAGCGGATTAAGCGCTCAATTTGCAGCTCCGGGGTCCAAGGATCGAATCCTGGCCCCAGCCCATTTGGACCCATATGCTGAACTGGGGTGTGCTTCCCATATGGGAGGCCCCCAGTTTGGCCACTAGTTCGTGGGGGCATTGCCTGCCATGCAGGAGGCCCCTGCCCAGTTCCTACCCTGCACTGCCCCCTGTCCACCTGTGTGGAATGAGACTGATGATGTACAACTATGGAGACTGCTCTGAGCCCTCACCCTCCTCTCTGTCTCTCTTTCAAAAACAATAAAATAAATCTTAAAAAAAGAAACAAATGTAGCTTTAAAATATCATAAGTAGACACATGAGCTATCTTTTTACCAACAAAAGGAAGCACAAAGGTTTCGTTTATTTACTTTTTAAGCTTTATTTTATCTATCTATCTTTCTGTCTACCTACCTACCTATCTATCCATCATCTATTATCTGTCTATCTGCCTGTCTGTTTACCTACCTACCTACCTACCTGCCTGCCTTAAAAATGAATAAATGTGTCTTCAGTGGCAATGTTATTTTATGAGAGTCTGTCTTATTTTTTTGACTTTAATATTGCTACGGCTACTTTGAGACTAATTAAAAGTGCTGACAAATCAGTTAAACTCTAGGCACTATTTCAGCCTTTACAATAAATTTGATTAGAAACATCCAGACTCCTGGGAATGTGACAGTTCACTAATTGAGGTATAATAGTTTTAGTATTACTGTTTAGTGGAATTGTGTGGTTTTTCTGGCTACATGGTTTCTTAAACTTATTAATAGAACTACTATTTGGTAGAATTAGATCATATAAGAGCTTCTCTCTGTGAATTAGTAAAGGTTTCTTTGGTTTAATTTTCTTGGGTTTGGTGACAAATTTTGCATATTGTCTTATGGAGATTCCACTGCAAAAATTTTTGTTTTATTGAACTCAGTGTAATGAAATAAGAAACATGAAATTGGTTTTTTGTCTTGATAAGGCATAATGGTTGAGAGCAATTCTTGATCCCAGAAAGAATGATTGGTTAGTGCTGACTTGAGCACATATGTGAGTTGTATCACGTCCAGAGGTTTGAAAGAGAAGGGCAGCTATGGGTCTAACAGCAGACACTTTTGTGAATTACTAAAGGATAATTAACAACAAAAAAGGTAAGCTGTGAGTCTCATACAAATATAAAATAAACACGTCATATCTTTTATTTATCTCATTAATTATGAAAGAACCAGTAAGATATTACAAACATTTCAAAGGAGAATCCATAAAATACACATAGACCAATAAGAATGATGATGTGAATCTACAAATATTGGTACAAAATTGGTCAGTACTTGTAAGGAATAATCAGCTGTGTTTCCATTGAAAACATTTTTATTTTCTGCACAAGAATAATGTGCATTACTGTCATTAGTCTACAATTTACAGAGTTGTAAAGTAGCTCAGAGATGTTTTACAACTAGTGGAGATAACCCGAAGAGTGTGCTATACAGAACAGTAAGCAACCCTTCTTTTCCATTTCAAAGTGTTTTACAGTCTTTGCTAACAGAGTGTTCTAGAAGCTATCTAATCCCTCTCTCAGTCTCTTAAGCCTACTTGCCTTTGTCAGCCCAGTCACACATCAGTCATGGTTTTAGGAATGGCTGAGAAAGACGATTGATTGTTCAGTCTTTTGTACTTTTGAATTAAAGGCACGAACTTTATATCTTCTTTTATTTCTATGCTGTTACTTCAGAGCAGGGCTGCCTGCATGGTTGAGATGAATGTGCCCTGAGGAGTTGTACCTAGCCAGTGGTCTGTTCCCAGGGGTTCATCAGTGAAGTTGTGTCTATCCAGAGGGCAATCTTTTTCTGTTTATGAAAGTACCAGGTAAACTAGGTACTCCCTGCCTCAAGGGATATGGTTTGTTTTTGCTGACCTTGATTTTTAGGGTTATAACAAATGAGTCACTCATCCTAACTTTAGTTTTTCCTTTTTGCAGGTTTTCTTACAGAGACTGGGAAAACCAGAGCAAGTACTATTTTTTCTACTGGAACTGAATCTGCTTTCCAAGTTACGCAGATCAGAATTATGGTAATTTTCATGCTACCTTCTTTTAGCACTATTACCACTGTTTTTAAATATAGTATTACACTTTAGAGGTTCATGTCATTGATTTTTCATTGAACATTTTATGATTATTCTGTCAAGCCTATAGCAGAGGACAGGGACACAAAGGTGACTAGATTGTTAAGTCTGTGAATGGTGTGAGAATAAGGATTGAGAAAGGTATGGAATCATTTCTTGGGAATGTTTCCTTTTTCCTTACTTTTCCAGGACTTAATGTATTTGAAAGATCATTTCTTTGGTTTGATTTTGCTTTAAACTATTTGAATTTAACCATATTAGTTGGAAACCAAACTGCTATAGAACTGTGCCCTTTTGATGTACTTTATCTAGACCTCTGTTTCTAGGTTCGACGTGGTGGCATTGGTGCCCAGTGTGGGTTGGTGTTTGCCTACAACTCACCTTCTGATAAATTTCATGCAGAAGAACACTTCAAACGGTTTGAAAAATATAACAAGTGGAAGTTTCAGGAATTCAGGCAATTTGTAAAAAGCAGGTAAGGAACCGAATAAAAATCTTTGTAGCTAATAAAATTGTATGTGTTCTCTTGTTGGTAAAATATGCTTTCTTGTTTTTATAGAAAATGTGCCACTGACCCAGCCTTAGTGGCCATGAGCATTCATTGCTTCTAATAGCATATGTAAAGGTGTATATTTTAATTTGTTCATAGATTCTTACTTGGTCCCTCTGTGACCAGGAGTGTGTATCTTCAAGATAGCTGCCTGACTTGTGGATAGACTGAGGTCTTCAGTCTGACTAGCCTCTGGGAAACTCACCCATACTCCAACCTCCCTCCTCCTGTTTATGCTTTTATTGACAGTATTTATTAAGCACCTACTATGGGCTAGGCCTGATACTAGGCACTGAAGGTACCATAATGAGAAAACTGGCACAGTCCCTGCTCTGTGGAGCTTTCTGCTTTGCTGGGAAGACAGAGGATAAAACTGGTAGTATCACAGTGTTACGAATACTGAGTAGGAGAGGTAGGGTGTTCTGGGAGTACACGGCAGAGCACCTGGCCTGATCAGGGAAGGGTTCCTGAAGGAAGTGTTGTTTGTGGTGAGTACTAAAGGATGAGTGAGTTAATTCACCACTTGAAGAAGTGGAAGGAGAAGATCCTAAGCAAAGAGAATAGCAGATTTGAGAATTCACAGGTGAAGTATGGCACCTTCAAGGGCCGAGAGATCCCATATTGCAAAGATAGATTGTGAGGTAGAGAGTGGTGAGAATGAAGCTGGAGAGCTGGGAAGGAGCCAGGTCATGAAAAGTCTCTTTGTCTCTGTTTCAGAGTTTAGACTTTATCCTTTAAGCAGTGGTGGGCATGGGGCAGGGAGTGGAGTGGTGTGTGTCATTGAGCTCTGAGGAAGAGGAGCTCAGGTGTGTGTTTTATAGCATTGTTCTGATTCATGCTTTGTATAGTGTGCACTGGCATAGAGCAGGCATAGAGGAGATGAAATGAAGGAGGCTGTTCCCTTGGAAGCCAGAGGTGTGAGGAGTCTCAACTCGAGCAACAACAGCAGCAGTGGAGAGATGTAAACTGATTTAAGAGAGGACTAGAAGGTAGAAGCATCATGACCCGGAAGCGAGTGACTATAGAGCAGGCGAGGGAAGAAAGCTTAGGCATCAGTGAGTCTGGCAGTTTTGACCCGGGAAGGTGACAGCACTGGTAGTGCCTTTGTCTGAGATGGAAAACGTCTTGGGAAAAACAGGTTTGTGGGGAAGATGGTAAGCTCAGTTTTGGTGCTCTTGAATTTGACATCCTAGGAAGCCTTTGAGATATCCAGTAGCTAGCTGGATAAACAAGTCAGGAGCCTGGAAGAGATGTTTGTGCTGGAAGTAAGAGTGTGTGGCCTGGGAAGAAAAAACACCTTAGATCAACATTCTGAGAGGCACCCACACTTAAGGGACAACAGAGAAGGGTGTTGAGAAAAAGAGAAGCAGTGGGGAAACCAGGAGTGTGTCATCAAGAAGCCTAGTTTAAAGAAGCAGGGAGTGGGCGGAGGTGTGGAATGCTACCAGGAATCAGTAAGATAGGAGTCTAGGAGTGGACCTGTTGGATTTAGCCACAGAGGTCATTGATGGCCCCCTGGACAGTGTTCCCTTAGTACTAGTAACAAGTTAAAACTCATGGAGCTGAACCCTAGACTTGCTGTTTCTCTACTGTATTTCACAGGTAATGGAGTGCTAGAGTTAATAAAAGCCTTTAATTCTCATCTAGTACTGTACTACTAAGCTTAAAGTATAGATGAGGCACCAAGGATCATGGTGAAATGTGGATTCTGGTGAAGCCAGGATGGCTCAGTGGGTTAAGCGCTCACTTTGCAGCGCCGGGGACCGGGGATCAAATCCCGGTCCCGGACCATACTAACCCATGTGCCCCCAGTTCAGTTCTCTCTCTGTCTCTGTATCTCTCTCTCTCTAACAAAAACAATAACATTTATTAAAAAAAAAAAATGTGGATTCTGACTCAGTAGTTCTGAGTGGGACCCCATGGGTTTTAGGCTTAACTGTATTGTGAAAGGTTTGTGCTAAGATTTACATTAAGAAGAGAACATTATTTTTGTCATTGTTATAGAAACTACTCTGGGTCTTTTATCTTTTTCCTCTTCTTGCCATAAATTCCTGAGTTTGTTTTTTCTTATCCATGCAGAGTACACATATGATGCTATAATAGCTTATTATCTGTATCACGGACTAAACAATATTAAGTTTTAGGAATGTCACTTGAAAAGACTGCCTTTTCCTCCTCCCTAGTTATTTAGTTCCTGAAAATGGAGTACCATTCAAGTATCCAGTTTTGTTTTGTTTTTTTTGTTTTATTTAAAAAAAATTTTTTTTTTTTTAGAAGTGATTTCTTTTAATATATTTTTATTTATTTATTTTTATTTTTGACAGAGAGAGAGAGAGAGAGAGATACAGAGACAGAGAGAGAACTGAACTAGGGGAGCTCCCAGCTCAGCATATGGTTCCGCACGGGCCGGGGCCAGGATTCGATCCCTGGTCCCCGGCGCTGCAAAGTGAGCACTTAACCCACTGAGCCATCCCGGCTTCCCCTTGTTTTGTTTTTAAGATTTATTTTTATTGTTTTTGTCAGAGAGAGATACAGAGAGAGAGACAGAGAGAAGGGGGAGGGCCCAGAACAGTCTCCATAGCTGCACATCATCGGGTTTTCTACATAGTTCATTCCACAGGTGGGCGAGGGACCGCACAGGGTAGGAACTGGGCCTGGGTCTTCACCCCAGTGAGAACCGAACTGGGGGCACTGCCCAGTTCAGCATATGGGTCAACGTGGGCTGGGGCCGGGACTTGATCCTCGGTCCCCGGGGCTGCAAAGTGAGCGCTTAACCTGAGCCATCCCGGCTTCCCCCAAGTATCCAGTTTTTAAAAAGAAAAAAGAAGTGGCACACAGTTGTGCTCCTTCAGCCTTGAGGCTGAAATGCTTTTCTTTCAAAATAGGAAAAAATACTGCAGCCTATGGAGGCTGAGGTTTTCCTTTTTGAAGCTCTAGCATCTGAAGGCTCCTCAGCTTTTACCCTTCAGTTGTTGCAAGCGGCCCAAACCTCAAGCTGGTCACACACACATTAGCCAAGGAAAGAAAACAACCTGCCTGTCCTCTGGATCTTTTCAGAAACACATGCCAGCTGTTGCATTGTACTGTACTCCAGAGTAGCTCATCTAAAATGCCTTGACTTCATGTCTCATTCTTTAGAGAAGCCAATTATCTAGAGAAGCAAACTTTCTCTTTAGTTGCCAAGATTATATTTGAGAGTAGTAACAGTTCCCATTTTGGAGATGGAGAGGCTGAGACATGGGGAGGGAATTATTACCAGCTACCCCATGTGTTCAAAGGAACACCACGTGCCACACGCAATCCTTGATTGTTCATTGGCAGGCCATATGTACAAGTTAAATGCCATTAGATGGCACCTTATTCATTGGACCCTTGAGAAGTTCAGAAATAGGAAAATGTTTTGTGGCTACTCTTGCATTTACAGGATTGGTTGCTCATCTGATGATCTTGGAGAGGATGATCCCATTGGCTGGTTTGAGCTGGAAGAAGAGTGGGATGAAGCAGATGTCAAGTTGCAGCAGTGTAGAGTTGCCAAAGTAAGCATTACTGAGTTGTGGCCATCACGTTTGCGTACTCTCCTTTTATTCTGTGATTATTGAGTGGTTATTGTGTACCAGCCCAGTGCTAGCACTGGAACCCGGAGATGAATCATACATGATTGTGACTCTTGAGGAGATCATAGTCTAGTGGGAGACATGGGTGTATAAGACACTGATATGGGCTGTGATAAAGGGATATATAGGCAGCCCAGATTAATAGCTAACCTAGCCTGGAGTGATGCCAAGTGTTGAAAGCTGATTAAGCCATCATCTTTAGCCAGGCTAATATGTGTGCAGAAGGGCATCTCAGGCTGAGAACAGCGTACACAGGCCTAAGAGCAAGAGAGGTATTTTCATGGCTATGAAATAAACTGATTATCTGGTTACTTAATTTTTTTTTAAGTTCTAGTGTGAAGCTCAAAAAGAGAAATAAGAACTATCTTTGGGTTATACATAATAAATGCTCAGTAAATATGCAGTTGAGTAGTAGATTCTGAGGAGGCTCACTACTACATAGGAGCTTTCACTGTAAGAAGCAGTTAGTTTGCACAGAAGTTGGACTTTGAACATGGCTTTAGCTTTGAACAGGCAAGGCTGTTTCTTAGGCTCCCAGTACACAGGTTGCATGTATCAACTGGAGGCTTTGAGATTATTCATTAGGCCATCCATTGACTGTTTTCACCATGTATCTGATGTCTGTTTCAAAATGATCATGCTACAGAGCAAAAATACTTCTCTTATTCATCCTGTCTTATCCTATTTTTGCCTGGAAGAGGCAGGAATGCCATTCCTTTTATTGTAATTTTCTCCCAAACCTGACTTCAAACAGCATTTGTAATGTCTCTTTTCTGTTTGCTGTAGATGCTGAACTTATATTTTGTGTCCGTAGTGCTAGGCCTGTTGGTACTTAATAAATTATTAAAGTCACAGGGGGACCTTCTCAGGTGGGCCTTTATCCAGGGCTTCTGAGTCCTTCTCCTTAAATCTCTCATGTCCTTTCTAGTATTTGATGGTGAAGTTCCTCTGCACCCGTCAGGAGTCGGCAGAGCGCTTGGGAGTACAAGGCTTGAGCATCAGCGGGTACCTCCGGCCTGCGAGAACAGAGGCAGAACAGAGCAGCGTCTGTGCTCACTGCCGAAAGGATGTGGAGGAGAGTGTCTGTGGGGCCACACTGCTCCTCAGGACCCTTCAGTTCATCCAGCAGCTCGCCCATGACCTGGTAGTGTTTCAATTGTTAAACCTTGCTCCCGTGGGAAACAAAGCAACAGTGACCAGGGAAATGAACACCAGCTAGTGAAACCTGGCCCTGCTAAAGCCGTGCAGATTGCGTGAGCACAGTAGGGATTATAGGCTACTGTGGTGATGCCGGAAGGCCAAGGGGAGTGCGATGCTGGGCACTGAGGGCATTGGTCAGTGAAAGACTAAGTGGCATGTGGCTGTCATTGTGAGGTTTCCTGGAATTGACCTACAGATGGATCTTAAACATCCCTAGCTGTGGCTGCCAGTGGTAGACTGGGGAGCTGAAGCAAGTTTTGGGGATTTAGGTGTTCTGTAAGTATAGAAGAATTATTCTCAAAGTGTTTGTTTTTGATACTGACTTCTACAGTCACTAATGAACCACAGAGACACCTCCCTCAAAGGAGGATTCTTGTAGCCATCACCATAGTGAACATAGTTTACCACAGGAATTCAGTGGAGACCTCTCGTATATGGTGTGCAACAGTATGCACTCTTCACCTCCATTCTGCTTCAGGGCACATTCAGAAGCTGGTGATTCAACTTCTGTGTGGTTTGTTTGGTTTTTGTTATTCAAGCTTTCCTGTCATAGCAGAAAATTGCAGGTGAATAAGAATATAGGAGTAGTTATAGCAGAAGCAGAGTCTGTCTTGTAGCCTACATGCAGGCAGGGGTCAAAGCATACTGCATTCTAGTCCCGGACAGTAATAGCCAGCAAGTAAAGACTCACTTAGGTTTCAGGTGTGGTGCTGATGAAGTCAGGGAGCCTACATGGGCGGGGTGTGTATGTGTATGCTTTGTGTATATGCAAGATGTGTGTGTGTGTTGTGTATATACAAGGGATGTCTAGAAAATATCCAGCCATGTAATATAAAAAAATAGAGGCATTTATGGCAGAATTTTTTTTTGGACAACCCTTGTATATATTGATATTTACATACATATATAGATATAAACCACACACACACACACTTTAGAAAGTTTCACACCAAAATAGCTGTTCACAGACTTTAAGCATCAATTTGGGAATTTTACCCATGTAGAACCACCTCATCCCTTAACAATGAGAGAGGTAAATAAGCCATTATGATATTTCTCTAAAAACATTTTTTAATTTTATTTTTTCTGGTCTTTATAATTTTTTAGGTGCAGCAAAAGGAAAGTGGCTTAAAATACAAATCGTTTCTGGACTTCACGGGTCTTGATTTGCAGATCTTCTGGAATTTTTACAATAAATTAAAGCAAAAGTAGGTCAGAGTTTGTTCTGTGGTGATAATCATATGAAAACACCCGAAGACGTTGTGTTTTGTTATTCTAAATGGATAATTTTTTTCTCCTAAGTTTTTATACTTCCCACTAGGTTATATTGTTCTGATTTGAAAGATTTGGCTATTATGGAAAATAACACCTAGAAATATAAATAAATCAAATATTTTATAGAAATTACACATTTCTAAAAGGGTGTCCCAAAATTCACGCAAGATTTGAATTTTGCGTCATTTGTGCAGTAAAGTGTTGCCAACAACAAAAAAAAGACAGCGTGACAGCTGACAGTTGAGGGTTATTAAAAATGGAGGCTACACGAAAGAACAACATGTTTTTATTGTTGAGCAATGAAAATTTACAATTTCTAATTTTAAACCTGTGTTTTCTATCAAAATTATTTCTTGCGTGAATTTTGGGACACCTTTTATAAACCACTTTATTTGGGCAGTGTTTTCACACACATTTCCTCCTTTGATTATCATTACAACCTTGTGGGACAAGCAGTTTGGGTGTTAGAACAGTATCCTCATTGTACAGATGAAGAAACAGGATCACAAATACAAATCCCCACAGTGGGCAGAGGGGTCTATTTGCAGACCCTGCCGAGTATCATGTTCTTTCCATTCCACCTTCCTTACCCTCATTTGGTTATCTTTTTACTGAGCCTCATACTTTGTAGATAGCTGTTGGGCTTTGAAGGGTAAAAGCACTTGCCTCCTTGCCCTCTGATGTTCTTTGTCTTTCTGCAGCCCTAGAGAAGAGTGCACCTGTGCCCAAACCCTGCTCCTGCAGCTTCTCCAGAGCTGCTTCTCAGTGCTGCAGGGAGACAGGCCGGCGGCCTCTGAGGATGCAAAGGCTCCACGCCAGAGCCCGAGAGCGGAGGCCGCCACGGAGCTCTACACACACTTATGTGATGGTAAGGATTGGTGACACTTCTCTTTCATGTGACCCAGCTCTGGTAGCCGGCAGGGCCTCTTGCTGGGAAGAACAGGGGGTCCTGTGATCCTGCCAGCCCAGGAAAGGCATTGCTGCTTTGGAAAAGGAGTGTGTCCTTTGATCCTTTTTTGAACCATTATTTTGAGTTCAGGATTTATTACCTCATTGACAGCTTCCTCCTGTTTTCTGATCTACAGTTGTTTTATACAGAGAAAAATTATCACACTTTTCAGTTTTTTTAAAGATTTATTTTTATTGTTTTTGATAGAGAGTGAGAGATAGAGAGATACGGAGACAGAGAGAAAGGGGAGGGCCCAGAACAGTCTCCATAGTTGCACATCATTGGTTTTTCCACATGGTTTCATTTCACAGGTGGGCGCGGGGCTGCACAGGGCAGGAACTGGGCCGGGGTCTCACCCCGGTGAGAACTGAACTGGGGGCACTCCCCAGTTCAGCATATGGGTCTGCACAGGCTGGAGCCAGGATTCGATCCTTGGTCCCCGGGGCGGCAAAGTAAGCACTTAACCCGCTGAGCAATCCCGGCTTCCCCACACTCTTCAGTTTTGACCTAAACTAAGATATTGGGATAAGGTTGATAGATTGCGGGGAGATTGTAATGATAAACTGAATAAAATACGTAACCATCTGAGGTTATTTTTGGGTCTTTGCCAAATTGTTTCACAAAAGGACAGGGAAGTAACAAAATTAAAACTGATACTTACAGTCTTTATTTTAGTTAAATGTAAGCAAACAAACAAAAAATACTTTTCTTAGACTACCTAGTTTGTGTAGAAGTATATCTTTGCTCTGGTGTTAACTACAAAATGGAGAGTAATGAGTTTATAGGCTAGCTAGTCAACCCAGATTTATATGTGTGTGGGTGTGTATATATATTTTTATGTATAAATATATAGTAAATATTTAAATATATGGGCTGTCTGGGAAAAATCCAGCTATAAATGCCTCTGTTTTTCATATTATATGACTGGATACTTTCCAGACAGCCCTCATATATACATGTAGTAAATAAGTAGAAGTAATGTATTTAAGCTGATTCTGTTGTTTATTTTTTTATCAGTTGTGGATAAGGTGGATGGAGACTCTGTGCCCATGAAAATATTAAAACAAGAAGTCAGGAATACCCTTCTCAATGGAGCTGCCATCTTTTTTCCTGATCGACAGACTCGGCGGAACCACCTCTTCATCATGATGGTACTCATTCACGTTGAAAGTGTGGATTCTATTCCTGAAGCCTGTTGGGATAGAATTTATTTGCTCTTTGTTTCTCTGAATATCTTGTCAGTTTCAATTTTCCAAATGTATTAGATAAAATTTCAAAATAACAATTGGAAAGAATAAAACTAATAATAATTATTTATAAATGATATAGATTATTTTCTAATTGCATATGTAAAGAAGCACCTAATAGAATTAGGTGCTAATGAGAGTTTGGTGATGAACACTAGATACAGCATTTTAAAAGGCGCTTTTTATATGCAACAACTAATTAACAAAAGTAATAAAAGTGTTATGTGAGATGCATAAAAGCCTATAGACATAAAGGAGGGAACAAAAGAAACATAAAATGTGGTTGCCAATGCCAGTAGATTGCAGTCCAATTGGGAACACCTGCTACAAGGAGAACTTGGCCCCATATGCAGTGGGCACTTAGAGAAGGGTCATGTTGGGGCTAAGTGATTAAGGACAATTTCAGAGGGAAGGAAGGATAGTTTGGTTGTGTTTCAGCTGTCTGCAAAATTTTCATATCAGCTTGAGAGACCTGTTTTTACATTTTGAGTTAGAACTTTCGACAGCATCCCTGACCAGACCCACTGGACTGTGGGAGGGACTTAGTCCTACTTGTGTGCTGGAAGCATTCACCAGGCAGCTAAGCAAATGGTTTCTTTTGCTGGTATGTGTCCCACACAGAAAAATAGGAAGAGTACATTTGACCTCTTGAATGACATTGCTGTCAATTAACAGAGCAGCCCAGTCACTTTCCCTTTGCCTATCCCTTCTGATAGCAGTGGTAAGGGTTATGTTTTCTGTTCTCATTCTGATGAATTAAACAGCACTGCTGTTATCTGTGACCATATCTTATTTCTCTCACCCTCCTGAGCCAGGCAGGACCCTGGGTCTTAAATCCACCCCCACCCCAGTGCCTTGCATAGCAGTAGGTATTCAGTGCATTTATTGAATTAAGTGAATAAAGTACCCCAATGTAGCCCAGTAGCCCCATCGGGAAGTGTGATTCCTATAACTATTAACCATAGGCTGTACTGGCTTAGATACAAACAGAAAGCTCACAAGAAGTGCACTCTGACCCTGCCCTTTCTTCTTGCAATGGCATGCCCAGTGATAAAAAGTATTATATATCTTTTGGAGATCATCTTCTTAAACATTTGCATCAAGCTTTCCTGCAGGAAAACTTGGTGTTAACTTTAGCAGTGATCAAAAGTAAGCCTACCATCTTCTGTTTAGACAGATGATTCTATTCCCTTTTAGCACTAGGCTAGGTCTTAGTGGGGGACCATGAGATAGGCTGCCAACCCCAGCTTTCCAAGCTTGGAAACAGTGCTCTAGGTCTCTGGAAAGTCGTGGAACAGATTTTCTGAATGTGCCGTTTCTCGTTTTCTAGAAGAATGTCACCGAGCAGGAACATAAGCAATCCCTGCAACTCACTTTCCGCTCACTGTGCACATATTTTAGGTAAGTTTATAATCTTTTCAACTGTCCAATATTTAGAATCTTTGCAGTTATTTTCTTTAGCTATCCTTTCCTTTCATGGGTTTTTGGAATAACCAGATACTTCCCTCTGCTCATCAAGTTTCTAAATGGGATTTCACAAATCACAGGAGTGACTAATATGGTGGTAGAATAATAATCTTGTCAAGAGCTTAATCCCAGTTCCAGTAATTATAAAACAATTTAGATTTGAACCCATTGAGGATCTTTTTGAGCACTTCAAGTTCTAAGTGATTTTTATCACAAAACCTGAAGCCAAAGAAGTTTGGGGTCCTGTACTGAATTTTAAAAATCTACTACATTAAAACCCAACTGCAGAGATGCCGGGACAGCTCAACAGGTTGAGTTCTTGCCTTGCAACTGCAAGGTCCAGGGATCAAATCCCAGCCCCGGCCTGTGCAAACCCCATATGCTGAACTGAAGCACAACTGGTAACTGCCAGGATGGTGGTGAAAGTTCTTCCTTCCCATGTAGGAGGCCCCAGTTTAGTTCCCACCCTGCATTGCCCCTCATCTACCTGTGTGGAATGAAACTGTCACAACTAATGATGTACAACTATGGAGACTGCTCTGGGCTCTCCCCACTTCTCTCTCTCCTCTCTCTTTCTCACCTTCTCTCAAACAATAAAATAAATCTTAAAAAAAAACCAAAAACACAAAAAACTCAACTGTAGAAGCACAGGATGGTTTTTCGGCAAAAGGAATGTGCTGGGAGGGGATGACTTAGAGGTTTGTGCATGGTTTGACAACCAGAGAAGCTAATGGGCCTGTAGGTTGCATTATGGGAGGTATAGACTCTTGAAGGAGGGAGGGAGCTAATAGCCCAAGCTACTGTCTGCAAGTCAGACTCTACCTGGTATGGATGCCAGTGTCAGAGGCCTCTATAATCAGAATCAAGTATCAAAGATGGTAATGGAGGCCAGGGTTGTCATGTGAAGAAGGTCTGAGCATGATTAGCCCAGATTGTCAAGTTAACAGTCCTGAGATTGGGTGTATTTCCTATTGATGGTAAAGGTGATTTATTCATCAGATTTATTTCTCAGAATCTCTTCTAAGGACTTGAGGATTTATGGGCCTATTCTTACATAAAGACATGTGGACAGACAGTGACGTGGACAGACAGTGACTTAGACCTAGCTGGGACCATGGCTTTTTCTTGACCCAAACTCATCACATTACATAGAACTGACATTGAAATCTTGCTAGGTTCTTTTTTTGGAACCTTTTAAGATAAAAAAGCATGAAAATTCCCTCTCTGAGACAAGGTGTTTTGTCTTAATTTGTACTTCTTCAGTGATAAGGATCCAGGCGGCCTTCTGCTCCTACCTGAGAAAGGTGACCTGGCCAACATGAACATCAGCGAAGTCCTGGCAGTCATGAGCACTCTCCTGTCTGTTGCTGCTCGAGAGGTAATGAGGGATGGATGGGTGCTCCCTGCTTTCTTTGCCTGGTGCTTTTAGGAGCACGTGATACGCTAGTCACTGCCTTCCCCTGTAGCCCTCATTTACAGTATGGATGTAGCTTTGTTTCTGTGTGCTGCACACCAGCACAATGCTTTCCTGGCCTGCCTTGGCTCCTAATCAGCCAGCTCTGCAAATGACCAAGGGAACACTTCTGCGTGGTTTTTTCACTCAGCAGTGTTTTTGAGATTTATTCATATTGATGCATGTGCACAATATTCCCTTTATGAATATGCCACAATTTACTTATCCATTTTGGAGGCATAGTTGGGTTATTTCCAGTTTGAGGCAGTTACATAGCAGTTATGATATATCTTGTGGTTCTTATGTGCAAGAGTTTATTCCTGACGGTCAGGTGACTCTTCAGAGAAGCGCCAGAGAATAAAGATGATGGTTAGAAAGACATGGAGGGATGAAAATTGTTTTTAAAGATGGGAGATGTTTGACTGAAGGACTAGAGGAAGGAACCAGAGAAAAGGGATGTGAGAGAGAAAAGATAATAGGTGGGATAAGGTTCCTGAGGGGCAGAAGGAACCTTATGGAATAAAAACCATTTGTAAAGGTTCTGAAAAGCTCAGGGTAAAAACAGTGGTTTCATAATACTATCTTTTTTACTTCTGGATTGAAAGCTCTTTGGTGATCATTCCCCATTTTCCTAGAAATTTTTTTTCCCAGTGATAGCTGCTGTTTTAAAAAATGTCCTTGTTTGTATTCTGTGAATGGCCTTGTTACAAACACTTTCTCTTTGTCTCCTCCCTTTTAGTGTGAGCTGTTGATGCTCAATGGGGCCCAGGGGGAGGTCGGCTCTGTGCTCTTCTCCCTGTTCTGGTCTGTCCAAGGCAGCCTGCTGTCCTGGTGCTACCTGCAGCTGAAGAGCACGGACTCTGGAGCCAAAGACCTTGCCATTGACCTTATTGAAAAATGTGAGTTTCAGAACAAAATCCATGAGAATAGGTGACCACGGGTTTGGGTTTTGATTCTGTGTATGTATTTATTTCTTTAGCACCTCATTCATTGAGTGTGCATATGGTTTTCTTTTCTTGATATAAATCACACTTGTCTTTGGGTTGTCTTTTTGCCCAAAATTTCTTGTCTGAATGAAGTAGTTTGCATAAATATTTTTAGGATTGGGTCATTTCACAGCCTAACCATTGTTTTTTCAGTCATTTAGCACTCTTAGGTGATGTCACACTCTTCAGTAGAGTCTGTTATCTGTGTTTTAATCAAGTCATCTAAAAGAAACTCTTAAACTCATAAAGTCTAAGATGTGTGAGCAGTGCTTTGATCTTTGCTGATTACTGGAAATACTTGGATTCATGTCCCGCAGAACCAAAGAAAATTATATGTAACTCAGCAGGTTCTGAGGAACCGTATGTACAAAATTTAGTCCCGTTAAACTTGGTTTCGGAAGCTATGACAGAAATGCTTACACTGTTGAGCTCTGCCACATAAAGCATGTCCCATTGGATAGAACACTTAATGATGGGCTCATTGTAAACAAAGGGAAAGGAGAGACTGGAGGCGGAGTCAGTGAGTCACATCATTTCACTGTGACAGTGACAGCTCCACCTCATTGAAAAGTAGCAAGACAAAACCATAAAATAAATAACTTGCCCCTTTTCGTGCCTAGAGGAAAGCATTTGTATGACATCTCATGGTCTTGTGGTCTTTCTGGTACGTAGTTCGCTGCACAGCTTCTGGGACAGCTTTGCCCTTGATGATGACCAAACAAGTGATATTTCTACCATATAATATGTTAATTATTGTCTTTATGTTTTGGTAGATGTGGAACAGTTTCTGGCAAGCATGCGAGTGATTTTGGAATCCCTTTTGTCACAGTATAGTGGGAAAACCATAGTAGAAAAATTATGTAATTCAGTGTTTGCAATGGCAGCTCGTCAACTGGTAAGGCAAAGTGGCAGCTGTTTGTAAAGGGTGGGAGGAGATTGGTGACCTGTACCCTCAGAGTCGGAGGTGGCCCCTAAGTGCCTTGTTCATCTTCCTTTAGGTAATCTTTCTGCTGGACTTTTGCACTTTAGACATTTCCCACTGCACACTCCTGAGAGAGTTCAGTACCCTAACAGAGCTGTTGAAGAGGCTCTGCAGTGACCCTGAAGGTGGACTGAATAAGGTAATCAAGTTGGTGCTTAAACCTGCTGTGTATCCCCTCTTAGGAGCAGGGTGATCAGACTTAATGACACATGCTACAAGTACAGATCTACACAGATGCATTGTTTCTGGAAGGCCCCCCCCACCCCCCTGGTTTTGTTTTTGTTTTTTAAGATTTATTGTTTTTGACAGAGACAGGGAGAGACAGAGAGAAGGGAGAGGGCCCAGAGCGGTCTCCATAGTTGTATGTCACCAGTTTTCAACATAGTTTCATTCCATATAGGTGGATGAGGAACCATGCAGGGTGGGAACCAGGCTGGGGGATGTGGGAGGCACGCTCCCATGAGCTGGGGGCTGAACTGGGGGCCTCTCACATGGGAAACTCACTCTGGCAAGAGTCAAACTGGGGCCCACACCCCAGTTCAGCTTATGGGTCCGCTTGGGCTTGGGCCAGGGTTTGATCCTTGGACCCTGGGGCTGCAAAGTGAGCATTTAACCCACTGAGCCATCCCGGCTTCCCCTGCCCTCCTGTTTTTATCAATGGGTTTGCCAACAAAGATATATGCTAATCTGAGTTGATTTGGCATGGTCAGCATTGGAAAGGCAACACAGAGGAAGCTGTGCATAGATTAGCCCATTTCCTGTTTGCTCTGAGAATACTCTCCAGCAGCACTTGTGGCTGCAGCATTTACTCCAAGATAACTTGTTGATTACAGTCCTAACCTTACCCCCAAAGTTTGCCGTGAGATATCTTGCTTTTATTATTATTTTTCACATCACTTTAGTATATCGATAGCCTTTAGAGGCAAATGACATCATTCTGTTTATAGCAGTTTTTAGTAGTGGTATTTCCATTTACAAAATACAGTAATTCTTGATCCCTGAAGATATCAACTCCTAGAAATGTAGCACTCCTACACATAAAAAAATGATTAAATATTTATCATTATATACATTTCTGTTACAATAGGATTAGAGGCAAATTATGTTCAGAAATAACTCCAAGAGCAGTTTGTTTGTTTTTTAATTGTTTCAGAGGTGAGAGAGAGAGAAGCGGGCAGGGCCCAGAGCAGTTTTGTGGTCTTTCTGATACACAGTTCGCTCCAGTTATACATCATTAGTTGTGACATGGTTTCATTCCACACAGGTGGATGTGGAGTCACGTGAGGCAGGAACCGAACGGGGGCGGGGGGCAGGCGGGCATGGGAGGCGAGAACCTTTACTGTCAAGCCATCTTGGTGATTAACAGATGTGCCACAGTTCAGCATATGGGTTTGTACAGGCCAGGGCTGGGAATTGAATCGCGGATCTCATGATTGCGAGGCAAGTGTTCAGCTGCTGAGCTATTCTGGCCATCCCCTAGGGATTGGTATTTAAAAGAAGTTTTCCCTCACTTAACCTTACAGGGCACAAAGTTTTTTCACTACCTCCTTCAATCTCACCACACTCTGTGAGAATAGAAAGGGAATATATTAAAACTCCTATGATAAAGTGAAAAAAACAAAAACTTAAAAAAAGGAGGGAGAAGAGTGAATGACCTCAGATTTGCCTATGTCCCAAACAGGAGTTTAAAGTCTTTATATTCCTAACTGTTTTTTTCCAGTGGAAACTCATGCTAGTAGTGATTGGGAAATAGTTTTGTCATCGTTAGAAAATAAAAGCAAATCAGAGTTACTGTGGTGCAGAGAAAAGCCACATGTCTACTCTGCTGAATGACAAGTGTATGTTGATCTATGTATGTAGATGGGAATGTCAGGTATATTTTTAGCCTATGTGGTGATCTGTGTAGGGATGTCAAAGGTTGTCCATTTGGTGTGCTGATGATATAGGAACACAGTTTATTGCGTATGGCTGATGTAAAGTGATGAAAACCTTTCTTCTTGACTCCTTTGTTTGCATAGCTGGATGTTGAGACTTGGCAACAAGAACGGCCAGTGGTGCTACATACATGGACTAAGGAGTCTGCGCACAACTATGAAAACAATTGCCATGAGGTGTCTGTCTTTGTTAGCCCAGGGGCCACCTATTTTGAGGTGGAATTTGATGAGCGGTGTGAAACTGAAAAAAGGTAAGATTCACGTATTCTTCTCTCACAAGCAATAATGGATCAAAAACGAGAGAAAGAAAGTGATAGAGCCTATGTTTTCACAGGTATGATTATTTGGAATTTACTGACACTAGAGGTGGGAAAACACGCTACGACACCAAAGTTGGCACTGATAAATGGCCCAAGGTGAGTGGCATTCTCAGAAAGAGATAAAATGCTTACTTCTGCATCAGTTCTTTTCCTTTCACCACCCCTCATGGTAATAGATGGCTTTGAATAAAAAGCATTTACATAATACGTTTGTAAAAGGAAGGGTTTATATCAGTTCAGCAAACTACAACCTGTCGCCTATTTTGTAAATAAAGGTTTCTTGGAGCATAGCCATGCCCATTGTTTATGTATCATCTGTAGCTGCTTTGGCACTGCAGTGGCAGACTTGAGTAGTTGCAACAGAGACTGTATGGCCCAGCAAATCTAATCATTTACTATCTGGTATTTCATAGGAAAGGTTTGCCCTTGGTTTACCCCTGGTTTACAGCTCATTGTCCAGAGTAACGGGGAGTTGTAGTCCTTAGCAAGAAGGAGCCGGTTGGTCCAGGTGGGGAAAGCCAGGCGTCCACCTCATGGTTAAGTCTGTGTGGTCTCTGGGACTGGGAGGTTCAGTGCTGCCTCAGACCAGCCTTCCCTCTGCTGTCAGTGGTCTTGAATGGGAGCAGAGGGATGGGCAGGTGGGCATTGAGGTTTAAAAACTGACCAGCTGTTTCCTGCCAACTTTGCTTCTTCATGAGGTGCAGTTGTGAATTTTCTGTTTCAGTCGTCCCGTTATACATTTCTCCTTTAGTAGTTTTGGTGGGGTGATAACATACAATGGTAGGACTATAGATCAATTTTAAATTTAGGTTTTTAGAATCATGAAAAACATGCTTATTGCTAGAATGCTGCCTTCTCATATCTGTTTGACCACATGACTTTTTTGTTTGTTTCTAGAAAGTGACCTTTAAGGCTGGCCCTCGGCTACAGTTTCTCTTTCACTCCGACAGCAGTAACAATGAGTGGGGCTACAAATTCACTGTCACTGCCTATGGTCTACCTGATGTTGCCGTGTCTTGGGGGTTGGATTTACAACTCCTTGTTTCCCGACTGATGGGACGCCTTGCTTCCCAGTGCATGGCGCTCAAGTCTGTGCATCGTAAGTCCACACCCCTGTCCCTTCTCTCCTTGCTACAACCACATTGAAGAGCAAGGTGGTATTCTCTCTTGTTAAGTCATCTTCACATAATGGCAGAGCGAAGGTATTCATAAAATTATCTTTCAGTTTCCTTTAAACTAAATCAGAAGAAAATGTCCACTTGACACCAGGGGCGGGAGCTGGTTTTTAGCAGCATTGTCATCTTTTTCTTGTAAGTGAATTTTGGTATACTCCAATAAGAAGGCAAAATACATTATAGAGTAAGTAAATTGTATGTTCTTGTAACTGTGGGTATTTATGTAAATATATGGAAATATGAATTTTGTTTTAAAATGATTTCTTCAACTTGGTTACTACATTCATCCAAGAAACAAGAATTATATAGAATAAAACTTTTTAGTACATTTTATTTCTGTTTCATTTCTTGACTTTTTCTGATTTTAAAAATAAAATATTATAGAAAAATTGCATAATGGAGAAAAGCCAAGGAGAAAAGTCATCCTTAAGCCTAACACCCAGAGGTACTATTATTTTATTTCCAGCTAGTCTTTTTTCTATGCCTGTTTGTAAACACACGTATTGGGTTATTTCATTATTGGTTTTTACAAATTTAAGTTTACAGAAGTTTATATTTCCCCATGAAACATTCCTAAATTATCTCCATCGTACCCTAGAGGTGGTTCCCATTCTGTTTTCAGCTTACTGTACAGATTAGTCATTTCAGAGGTACCTTGTACCTGAAGCTCTTACAGAGTGGCAGCATGTTGGAACTTCCTTATGGTTTGGGTTCATCTGGGGTATGTGTTCATTAAGTTCACAATTACATTCTGCTCATTGTGGGTGAATTCCCTCCAAGTCTTGATAATGCCCAAGTTTAAGTATTTTTGTCATCATTTCAATGACTCTCAATGTATTAAGGCAGAAGATAGAGCTCTCATAAACCTCTTCTCTTTCCAGAGTTTGGAGGCAACATGGCAGTACCTCAGGCAAAAATGACACTAGTCCTAAACTCCCCCTTGTGGAAACCTGTCTTCCGGCATCAAATGCGTCCAGAGTTGGGATTAGAAGAAGCAAGCTGGCCCACTCATCCACACCAGGATAGTAAGGAGGTATTTACTCTTTCTTTCTATTTGGAATGGAAACTGTTTACTAATATTTATTTATAAACATTTGTGTTTATATCTAATCACCACCACTAAGCTGTTAGCTCCTTAAAGGCAGAAACTCTCTCTTTCATTTAGTATCCCCACTGTGTACCACAGGCCAGTGCAAAATGGGCTTTCAAAAATATTCACTGGCTGACTTTTCAGAAAAATATAGTAGTTGCTCAGTAGCTGTCTCTTGATGGCGTTATTAACAAACATGTTGAGTCTATTTCCATTGTCCTCAGAGTCAGACTTTCAGTAAATGGTATATGCTGTACTCCGTGTTCTCTGGGAAATGGTAGCACATTATTTAGGCTTATAATATAATACTTAAAAAACTAAACAGGTTTGCCTGCTGTGTCTTTTTCATCTCTCCTGCCCTCTGTCTCTGCTCTACTACTTTTCCTCCTTTCTTTCCCCCACCTCTGAGCTATTCAGTAGTTAATTGCTGACTCCAAGGACTCTTCCTCAGCATCTCTTCTCCTTTACCTCTCAGTTACATTTGGTTTCTTCAGACGCTCTCTTCTTTTGATTCCATAATAGTCCACTGTCTTCTCTTATGTCTAAACATTCCATCAGCCTCCTCTATTGGCGATCTTATTTCTGCTCTAAACAGTAGGCTTAATCCAGGCTTTCTCCCCCTTCTCACAGCCCACCAGCACTTGATCCTCTCTTCCTCTTCTGCTGTCACATCTGTGTCAGTAATTTCTCAGTGTCAGTTTCCAGCCCTGTTTCTTTTCCCAGGCTCCATGCTTCTGTTCGGTATTTCCATTTCAGTGTTCTGACTACCTTTCACTCAGAAGTATAAAACCAGGATGCTCCCCCACCCCCAGCTGCTCACTTCTATTATTGTCATTATTGTTTGCCTAGGCGCTAAGCCACTGTTCTAGCATCTCCTTTATCTCACCTTTTCTGTCCAGTCAGGGTTCTTCCTTGTGATGTTCTTCTCTTTCCATTCCCTCTGTCTCTGTCTGTATCCAGGCCCTCACCTTGCACTTGCACTGTTACATTGGTACCTACCAAGTATTTTTTTTAATCGCTGCATTGTCTTGTCATTCCACTGCCAAGCACCATTAATGGCTCCCCATTGCCCACAGGGTGAAGTCTAAACTCCTCAGTGTGACAGTCAAGGCTCTCTACAGTCTCCTTTCACCTTACCTATCTGACACTAGTTCCCACCACTCCCCAGCTGAGACTTCAGGCCAGGTCAGTCTCCCCACTGACTCTTACCTCCTGCTAACGGTTGTGTTCCTCAGGGCCAAACCTGCCCAGTCTTCACAGTCCAGGCCAAAGCCCATACCCTCTGGGAGGCTTTTCATAATTACTTTAACCTGCTAGGAAGTCTGTCCTGTGAATTCTCAGCACTGGATGTCCCACTAGGCATTTGGCACTTCACAATATTTTGCTTTATGGTAGTGCTAGTTTTAATGCTTTTAATGTTTTATTTATGTTTACCTTTTTTAAAACCCCATATTTCTGTCTGGTCTCCCCCAAATAGATTTAATCTTCCTGAGAGTATATACCATGTTTTATACTTGTGCTTTGGCCTAGTAGGTATTCAGTAAACTTTTTTTTTTTGAATGATTGTCTTAAACATGATGTTTTTTGTTTGTTTGTTTGTTTTTTATTGTTGTTCCCAGGTTAAGAACATCCCTGATGATCCCTGCCACCATTTTCTTCTTGATTTTGCACAGTCAGATCCTGCCCAGAACTTCTGTGGGCCATATTCAGAACTTTTCAAAGGATTCATACAGGCATGTAGAAAACAGGCCCCAAAGACAGATATAGTTGCTGGTTCCACTATTGATCAAGCTGTGAACGCCACCTTTGCTGCTCTGGTGTATCGCACTCCAGACTTATATGAGAAGCTGCAAAAATATGGTAACTTATATTACAGGGAATACTTTTCATCTAAAGGCCAATTGCTAAGTTTTAAGAAAGTCTATCTTTAGTGAAAATTGTAGAACATTTTGAAATATAAACATATCTCTGCAATTGTAGAACTCATCTTGTTAGTCCTGCTTTGCTAGTCAGAAGATTCATGACCATTTTATAGTTAGCAGACTAGAATACATGACAAGTAGCCTTGAGTTTCCTAATGAGCAGATAATTTGTCTTATCCAAAATTATAATGGAAAACTGCCAAGAAGTTTCATGGGAAGAAACCTTAACTTGGGCTATAGTCCCAGCTCAAAAACTAGAAGTTGTGCAGCTTCAGGTAAATCAGACAACCTTTCTGCACCTTAGTATTCTTATCTGTAAAAGTTTAGATTTGATTAGCTCTAACATTCTGAGACATTCCAATTAAAACCTGAATTGTTAGGTAATTGAATGTACTAGTAAGGAAGGAGGAAAATGTGGTTATTAACTCTAATCTTTAGATTTGCAGCTTCTTTGTAGCATCCCTGTGTGGCTTCCTTTGTTGGCAGCCTGCCCCTCACCATTCTTTCCCTTGTGTCCCCCAGAGACAGTATCTCTCTGTATTTACTGTGTGTGTAGCCTGTGCCCAATAGGACCACAGGAGGGAGTGTCTCACTCTAGTCATAATCTTTCAGGGAAAAAACATTTCAACATTTCAAACCCTACTTAAAGATGAGGTATGGGTTTTCCAAGCACTTTGGTAGAGTTTGTGTTCTTTCCATGGTGCAGATGAAACAAGCAGCAACAAATGCTTCCTTCCATTAGAGTAAGTAATTGACTGTTGCTTGTATTATTACTATTGGTATTATCATCACTGCTCCCTTTATTGCTGAGTCCTTTGGATCTCATTGCAGAGTTTATCTTGATTTCTAAAACATCTTGATTATTCCCTCAATTCTTAATAGGACAAGAAGCTGCTCAAATAAATAAAACTCCATTGAGGCATGAGTGATTTATGGAAACAACTGTCTTATGGAAGAGTCTATCTCTGCTGGGGGTGGGTTTTGACAAAAGTCAGTGTATGTTTGATAATCAAATTGTAGTGAGAGAGCTGGACAATGCTTTGTTTGAGATGAGCTGAAGCAGAGATTTCTGGCTCGTGGAGAGTTCCCTGGCTTCTTTTCAAATCGTGTTCAGATATTACATACCTATTTGTGCTGGAGAGACACATAAGTAAATGTAAGCATTAGAAATATTTCACTGAATACACAGTATTTTGAGAATACCAACCACTGTTGCTTTGAAGGAAGCACATGTGGTCTTAGTTCTTTCTGTCCCTGCTTTTAAGGGCTATTCATGGGTTCTTCACTGCTGAGCTCCTTTGAGAGTGACCTTTGTCTAGCTAATTTGTGCATTTTTGTCTACATATTGTTTACCTTTTGGGGTTAGAAGTATATGGGAGGAATTTTTCAACTAGACTATAAGTGGCTTGAGAGCAGGGACCATATCTGTTTTGCTCTGTATTCCCTGATATAGAGCCCAACACATTCTAGGTATTCAGGAAGTATTTATACATTGGTTCAACAGAGAGCTTCACGCTGTTCTAGTGCATATATTACTCTTTAGTTTTTAGATCAAGAGAAGGGACAGACCTCATAGGTCTTTTCTTAAAAATAAATAAAACTACATTTTTTTGTTATTTTTCTAATTAAAGATATAAAGATAATAACTATTCATGTAGAAACTTACAAAACATAGAAAAGCTTAAAATAACTATCAACTATAATTATACCACTTTGAGAACACCTCTATTAACATTTTTCTATATGTCCACCTGGCCTTTTATCTAGGTATATTTATATGTGTGTGATCTGTATAGAGGGTGCCCAAAAAATGTATACACATTTTAAGAAAGGAAAATACTTTATTAAAATTATAATGCCCAATATATACCGATAACAAAAGATGAATACAAGTCACGTATGACTTGTACAATTACAAGAGGTGCTCAAAGTTATTATCATCAGTGTCCAGACACTTGTGATTACGAATTAGTGCTTGTGCAATGTTGACCAAAGTGTCCACTTGTATCGCTATGCATGCCGTTTCAATTTACCATGCATCTCATGAATGCGTGTATTTGTTAGATGTGTTGGAGGTTCTGTTGCATACTCACCCCTCTATTGTACTTCCAAAACATTCTCAAATTTTAAATACTACTTCGAAATGGTCTAGTGCTGCTCAAACAACAACCCATGCTTCCTCCATTTTCTTTGTCCTGCCTGTCACATGGTGATGCTAGCATTCATTTGATTAATGCCATCTTTTTTTTTCATTGTTAAATTTATTGGGTTGACATTGGTTGGTAACAATTATATAGGTTCCAGGTATACAATTCTACATTAATTACATTGTCTACGTATTGCATTATGTGCTCACTGATTAACGCCATCTTTTGAGTGAACATCATACGACACATTGCTACCATAATTCAGTTTAACTTCGAAAAGTAATATATAGATAACATTTCTTAAAATGTATATATGTTTATTTGGCATGCCTGATTTGAATAGGTAGGTAGGTAGGTAGGTATGTATGTGATTGATTGATAGATAGATAGATAGATAGATAGATACACACATACATGTATACATATATATAACATATATACATCATGTTTTTAATATGTATATTATTTTAAAGTAAGGTAATTTTGTTTATATTGTTTTATAACAGGGTTTTTTTTACTTAATATATGCCATGAACTTTTTTCCATGCCAGTAATTATTTTTCACTCACTTTTAATATTCTTTACTTTCCTTTTAATATTTTTTATATCTCTTTATTTTTACTTTTAACATTTTACTCACTTTAATAGTACATACATTTTAGATGTTCATTTTGAAAAAGCTAATTTGAATAACGCAGTGAACATTTATTGAAGATATTTGTGTCTTCATAGTTAATTTCTTCCCTAAGTCTCTATTACCACCCCCAATGTGTGAGTGTCAGGGGAAGGGTTTTCTGTGTGTTAGGAGACTTAGAAGCTACTTTGTGCTTAATGTTGCAATAGTAAATTATGTCAACTGAATGTAATCTCTTTGACTCTCCCCAGTAAACAGTGGGGGCAAGACCACCCTGAGTGAGGAGTTTGCACAGGTGTACTCCTTGGCAGATGGGATTCGAATATGGATGGTAAGATGTTTTTTCGCATGTGATTTTTATACATTTTGAGTTTTCCCACCAAGATATCATGGAATTAAGGTAAGTAGCCCTCTTTTCAAGAATATAATGTTAGGAATATTTTTTAACTAGTGTAGTGACATGAATGGATACAAAACAAATTCGAATTCTTGGAAACAATTTGTTTGGGAGTATTAAGAATATTCAGAGTAAATGGTTCATTTGAACCCTCATACATCCTCAGTAACCCCAAAGGCCACTTTGTGGAAGCTCTTAGACTGGGAGGGAAAGCTTTGTTTTAGATACTGGGCAACCATTGATGGTTTTAGTCAGGGGAGAGACCTCTCTCAAAAGAGAGGCCTTTCTGCATTTTAGAAAAGTGGTTCTATAGCAGGGGTGTCCAAGCTTTTGGTTTCCCTGGGCTATATTGGAAGAATTGTCTTGGGCCACACATAAAATACACTAACACTAATGATAGCTGATGGGCTAAAACAAAACAAAACAAAAATATCTCATAATGTTTTAGAAAGTTTACAAATTTGTGTTGGGCTGCATTCAAAGCCATCCTGGACCACATGAGGCCCATGGCCTGTGGGCCATGGCTTGGACAAGCTTGTTCTGTAGCATTGTTTGTGACAGCAATGAACTGGGAAGAACAAAATAAAAATGTACATTGGTAGGAGAACAGTGGTGTATTCCATTACTATATAATGCTATAATACATTGTAAAATAATAATACTATTACAAAGAAAGTGAATTGAGTAGAGCTACATGTATCAGCATGGATGGTGCTCACAAAATGACGATGTACAAAAAGCAAGTTGTAGAGTACTATAGTATTCCTTATGTAAGATTTAAACACCAACCACATCTATATATTATGTACATAAATATGTAGTAAAATTATACAAATGCATGGAAATGATAAGTACCCAAATCATAATTGTGTTTATTCCTTAGGCATGTAGATGAATACCTATATGTCAGTACTATTTTAATATATTTACAGTCATTTAAAATATTGTACAGTGATTGGGAAAAAGATCTTTAAATAACTGAGTAGAGGATGGATAATGAGCTTTAAAGCAGAAGACTAATGTGACAATTTGATGAGGATACTTAGAAGATAAAACAGTTAAATTTTGTGATTGATGTGAGTGGTGAACAAGAGGTTGGAATTTAGGACTGGTCCCATCTTCCTGGTTGGGCTGACTTGGTGGGTGGTAGAAACAGTGACAGAATAGAAGAAATGGTCTTGGATCTGGGAGTGAGGAGCTAAGTTCAGT
Organism: Craseonycteris thonglongyai; assembly: GCA_004027555.1. Lineage (NCBI taxonomy): Eukaryota > Metazoa > Chordata > Mammalia > Chiroptera > Craseonycteridae > Craseonycteris > Craseonycteris thonglongyai. The sequence goes on along the minus strand of PVKE010000230.1, from coordinate 5,117 downwards.
TCAGGACATCTTGAATGTGAGGACATCTTGCTTATCTGAGACATCTAGGTGGAGAGTTTAGTAAATGTGGAAGAATCTATATAGTTGATGCTTCATGGAAATGTCAAGACTGACAAGATAACTTCAAATTATTGAGAATAGTTTTTCTTAAAATGTGTGAATTTATCCAGGAACAGACAGCCTTGGACAGGATTCACAATGATTAGAACGTACTTGGTACCCAAAAGAACTGGATAGATAGATGGAGACCAAAAAGAACAGGATCTCTCAAAAGAAACTAAAAGGTATCATCATCAGAAGAGTAGGAGGAGAATCAGAAACCAAGGCAGTAGTAGCAGTTTAAGGAAAAGAGTGTCTGATAAAGTCACCTACCACAGACAGTTCAAGTAAAAACGATTTGGCAGTTGACAAGGCACATTGTAGATTGTGCTTCTGGTTTAGCATAACTGCTAACAGTTGGACAAGGTGCCAGCTTTCTCCAAGACTTTGGCCTGTCACACATCGCACACAGCCTTTGGCTTGGGCCATCAGCACTGTGGCCCACACTGCAACCATTGTACTGGTACTAGGAGCACCATTGTCTCCCAGGCAGTCTGAGCATCACTTAGGGCTGTCCCCTCATTCAGGGTAGAATAGAGATCAAATTTTGAGTCTGACCTCTACAGCAAACCAGATGTGTGACTCTTGAAAGATCCTTCACTTCCAGACCTCTGCTGCTTTATCTGTACTCAGTCAGCTTTAGGTGAGGCTCCCTCCAGCTCCAGTGTTCCAGAATTTTTAAAACAATATGATCATGGCTATAAACTCCCAAATAGTGCATAGTAGAAAAGAAGGTAGTTTTGCAGATACCCCGTTAGATAGCTTCAAATGCTGATTACTTCTAGGACTAACAAAAACAGCTCAGTCCTTTGTCCTCATGAGCTAGGCAATAACTGTGAAGTTCTCTATGATGTCAACACTGTGCTTTTGAAGTAGTTTGCTGTTGTTGCCCTTGCTGCCCTTCTGGACCAGCCTAATGATGTGGCTCAAATCCTGCCCCCAGTTAGAGATGAAGCAAAAGTCCCTGATGAGCCTGGGCAACAATGCAGAAGAAAAACTCGGGTCGGAAGCAGCTGAGGCGAACCCCGAGAGCCTGGGTGAGTGTACCGACTCAGTCATCTGTCCTAGGCCTTCTGTTTCCCTTTCATAGAAAACCAATGACCCGCCTTCGAGATTAGTCTATTTGAAGCTGTGCTGACCTTGGGAAAGTAACACAGGCACTAAATGTAGTTTACAAGGATGTGGATAGACACTGTTTTTACTTCTTTCTAATTACTTCTCTTATGTAGCATCAGGTGCTTTTAGAACTACATCTTGTTATGTTTTGAAAATATGCTCACATTGAATATTCAGTGAAATTAAGGAATTACTCTAAATTTTTTGAATGATGTCATGCTTATGTTATTTATTTTTAACTTTTTTTTTTTTTTTAAGAGAAATACACAAGTTTTTACAGATGAACTAATGTGATGCCTGGCTCTGCAAGGGGGTTGGGTGGATGGGGTGAAACAAGACTGGCCTTGGTTCAGTAACTGTTGAAGCTGGATGAGGGGTACGTGGGAGGGTCCTTAGACTGTTCTCTGTACATATATGTTTGAAGATGTCCACAATAAAAAATTTTCAAGTGTGCTGATAGTGCTGAGAAGATTTTGGTTTGTATAGTGAGGTAAAATCTGATTCTATTCTATCAGAGGATATGTATGTCACTGTACTATGGGAGGTATTTCTTGTCCTAAATTATAGAGTTTAAGTAGATAATTTTCTCTTTAAAACTGGGTAATAAGTTTAATTTTGACTTTTTTTTCTCATTATTTTTCTTGCCTTTTGCATTTAGCAAAAGAATGTATTCAGAAGAGTCTTTTATTACTAAAATTTTTGCCCATGGGTAAAAGTTCAAAAGAAAGCTGTGACAAGTTGGTGACTACCGATGGAACTGATCATTTGCAGCCACTTGACAAGCGCCATCGGACAAGCTCTGTGGTGGAAGAACACTTCCAAGCCTCCACTTCCCCCACTGAAGCAGGCCCCCCTGCTGCAGGAGACAGGAGTCCTGGTTTGGACACCCAGCCAAAGCTGCCACCCAGCAGTGGACCCCCAGCCACAGAAGTCTCCTCTGCCACAGCTGAAGAGCCCTCATCACCTTCCACTCCCACCCGGCGGCCTCCCTTCAGCCGAGGGCGACTGCGGTTGCTCTCCTTCCGATCAATGGAGGAGGCCAGACCGGTGCCCACAGTGAAAGAGAAGCACCCTGTGCTGAAGGATGTCATGGACTTTATTAAAGATCAGTCACTGTCCCACGAGAGGTGAGCCAGGCATGATCTCTCCAGCACTTTCTTTGTCTAAGCCATAGGTCCCTCGTCTAGTCAAAAGCTTAAAGTTCATGTTAAAAATGAGCAAATAATACTTGAAGAATAGGTCAAGATTTGTTCTAGAATATTTAAGGAACAAAAGGAGCGATGTATTTTAAGGAAGTATCTTTTTTCACTTAAAATTTGTTCATAATACTATATGTAAATTATATGTCAATAATGTACTGTTAGGATAAAAAAAAAGAAATGTTTCTTTTGGTAGTTGCCACTTATAAATTTGTCTTATTTTTAACTCTGGGAGAAATTTAGAATTTGGTACTTTCTGTCAGAATGGGCTTTCATCTCTAGAAGGATTATATGTTTTAATTTCCTGTCCTAAGAATGAAGGCTTTGTCCCTGTGGGGAAGTAAAGATACCAGAGTGCCTTCTTAATTAATTAATTGTTTCCCATGGGTGTCTGGGCTTCTGGACAGTTGGTATGGACTGATCTGTAACTCTCCTGAGTAGTGACTAGAAGCAGCAAACACATCACTGGTATCCTGCCTGCGTGATGTTTCTGATATTTCACAGTAGCGCTTCCTTTGTATTAATACAGCATCAGAACTTGGGTGGGGGTGTGTTTTCTTTTTGCCTCAGCTCAAGAGTTTTCTGGGTGTTCCTGACTTGAGTTCTGTCTCCAGTGTTGTACAGGTTCTTTCCTTGAGGAAAGCCCAAGCCCAGAGCATCCTAGAAGTTCTGAGGATAATTCAGTATTGTGCAGAGTCCCTTGGGCAGCCGCATTGCTTTCATCCGCCTTACATACTTTTCTTGTTGGAACTTCTGACCTGCCAGAAAGAGTTCACTAGGTAAGTATAAATGACAGATCTGCAAGGGAACTAGCAGGGGTCTTTGTAAAGAAATCTTTATTGTTTTCTCTAATTAATAATTCTACCATTTCTATGTAGGAAACAAATTGATGTTTTAGTCAGTTCATTTTCTTATCCGAAGGGAAAGTGGATTCTATTCTGTGCTTTTAGTCAATAAATACCAAGAACATGCTTATTGTTCCTGATGAGTCTGTCAGATTTATCTTTGCAGACAGTGAGTATTGTATTCCCCCTACAACCATGCACCTATACTCATCATCTGGCTCCTAGAAGCTGTGAGTTAAATTTAGTGCTCATTTACAGTAATGGCATTAGTCTAAGTACCTCACAAGGTTGGTCTGGCCTGTACTCAATTAATATTTTCTGAGCACTGACTATGCCAGGCACTGCTCTAGGTTCTATGTGCCAGCAGTTGTGTATACAAGACCATTGAATGGAGAATGTATAATATTGAGGAGAGGCAAACAATGAAAAATATATGTATCAGATAGTAATCTTGGTTAGTGGTGATTTCATACAGAGTGACCTAGTTTGACTGGTCAGGGAAGGCAGTAGGAGGACACAACAGGTAAACCACGAGATGAGTGCCCAGCTAAGATGTGGGGAAGAGCACTGAAGAAACAGCCCAGAGGCCCAGAGAACAGAAAGAAAGCCAGTGTGTCTGAGTGAGACAGGAGGTGGGAAGAGATGAGTTCAGAAAACTAAGCAGGGCCCATATCATGGAAAATTTTGTAGTATATAATGTATGGTATTTAGATTTTATACCAAGTCGTTGATGGAAAAACCCTAGAGAATCTTAAGCCCAGGAGGAACACACTATGATTTATATTCATAAAGATACCTCTGGCTACTGTGTGAAAAGGTGTGGAAGTAAGACAAGCAGTTAGGGGACTGCCTCATTAGTCCAGGCAAGTGGTGGTGGTGGTTTGGACCAGGAAATAGCACTGGAGATGGAGAGAAGGGATGAGATTCACGATATATTTTGGAGGTGGAATTATCATGACTTATTGATGGATTAGATGTATAGGGTGAATGAGAAGGGTCATGGGGAAAGAAACTCCTAGGGTTTGGGCTTGAGCAGTTGGATGGATGGGGAACAGTGTGGAAGAAATAGATAAAGACGAAAATCAAAAGTTTTGTTTTGGCCATGTTAAGTTTGAATGGCTCCTTTCACATCCAAGTAAAGAAGATCAAGAAGGAATGGCCATCGAGAATGAAAACTAGGCAGTGATGGTGTCAGAGAAGCCAAGAAAAGAATGTATTTCAAAGGAGAGGAATGATAGTTGTGTCAAATGCTGATGTGGGAGGTTGTTTGGAAAAGAACAGTACTGGATTTGGTAACAGTCTTTACTGGAGCCATGAGGCCGAAAGCCCAGTTGGACTGGGTTGAGAAGAGAATGGGGTATGATAAAATGGAAAGGGAGACTATAGACATTATTCAAGAAATTTGTCCTTCAAGGGGAGCAGAGGAATAGGGTAGCATTTGGAGGGCATGGGGGGTCAATGCAGGGTTTTCAGGAGACATTAGAGTATATTTCTGTGCTGGTGGGAATGAGTCAGTAATGAGGAAAACTTGGCACAGGAAGGGAGGGATCAACGCAATAGCAGCTGCGTAAATAGAGAAGTGGGGAGACTGGGAGCAGGAGGAAACAGCATGGATAGAGATGCATGTTGGCTGGTAGGTTCGGAGGTACAAAGATGGGGGCATTCCTGTGTGATCATTTCTGTTTTTAAAAAATAAGAGGACAGTCATCAGCTAAAAATTAAGGTATAGGATAAAGTAGTGGCAGTTTAAGGAGAAGCAGGAAGGTTTGAAGTAATTAATTACAATTAATAACAATTGAAAAAGCCAGTCTGAAAAAAAAGAAAGAAAAAGCCAGTCTGATTGCCTGACAATTCTGAG